>OX393568.1:21533330-21550830 GCA_947652115.1 Blastomussa wellsi | reverse complement strand
ATCAAGGTGATGAGTGCCACAACAAAGCTGTTTTGTTTAGAAAAGCCCGTCCTTTTGATTTTAAGCAGTTTGAACATTTCAAATATAATAAATGGTGTTTATGTGGAAGTATAATAGCTCATGAGCCAAAAGTAGTCGCTATTATAGTACAACTGAATTCCAGATGGTTTCTCGGGCATCACGGCGGCCCTATTTGTGCCCCGGCCCTCGGAAGGACACAAATATGGCGTCTTCATACTGAGCTTTGTAAATTTGCGTGTAACGTTTCAGCAATATATAACTCGCGAACAACATACCACACAGGCCTGAGACCTAGAGAAATTGTTTATTTGTTTATTTATCATCTACACCATCTGAAATTCTTAGCTTTTGTAGTTGAATTGTTTCGACTGAAAACCACCAATAGAATTGTCTGGAGCAGAAAGTGTGAAAACATCGCTATTAAAAAAACAGGAAGAAGATATTGCGTCGCCGAAGGCCCAAGCAAAGAAAGTTGCCAAATGAATACACGCTCAATTCCAAATTGTTACAGCTGTCACATTTTTCCTTACTAAGCACCAGTGGAGAAACCTTGTGAAAGAACTTGAAAGGACATAAAATTTTCTGAAAAATTTCTGCTGAATTGAAAGTGCAAAATAGATCTTGGCGGTGTGAAGCAAAAAAATCAGTGTCTGTTTGCATTCTACACTCGTATGCATGCAGTAATGCAATTAAAAGTTTGGACTGAGAAAACAAGTTTTGGGTGTTATCTTTCTTACCAACAGCTTGATTGACACTTGTTTCGCGCCGTTACATGGCACTGCCAGAACTAAAATGACGTCATATCCACGATTCCCCCCCCACCCACCCACAAAAAATCGGCATGTATCCGGACACTTTTTCCGTTTAGAAATGCAACATGTATAACCCCCAAATCGCTTGAATTTTCCAGTAAAATTTTCATGTTTACAATGGATTTCTAAACACATTGCAAAACTCAAAACGGAGAAAATGGAAAAGAAAACATTTGCTTCATTCTCTACTTGCACAAATCCCATAATACAGCTCTTTTACCCCCAAAATTTTGCATAATCATTGTTTGCAATTTCTCCTGGGACATGAAGATGTCCCAAGGGAAATCAAAAACAATGCCTATGCAAATTTTTTGGGGGTAGAAGTGGTGTATTATGGGATTGTGCAAGTAGAGAATATATCACTTAAATTACCTGTGATGTGTCAACTCCAGATTTCTCGCTAACAACTCTGCTCAATTTCAACACCTCATCTGAAGCACCGGAGAGGATCTCGGCTGCTAATTCGCTCAGTCCAGTATAAAACAAAGGGGGCTCACTCACAGGTTTCCCGTCCCACCCCTCCCACTGAGCAAACATGATTGACGGATGTGCATATGCGTTGGGGTTCATAAGAGTCATACCAATAAGGTGCCCGGACACTTTCAACCGAGGGTGTTCCCCAATCAGACTCTGTAGGGTCGAGACGGGGTCTTTCTTTGGCGTGGCGTCTTTTCCAACCTAATGAAATAAATCAAAAAACAATAAGTGAGCTACAATGTTTTATTTGAATCGTTTCCTAAACAAGGAGGAAACAAAGCTATCCGGACAGAAGTGTATGACTGGGGTTTTGGGAGAGCATTTGAACTGTTGCACTTCAACTTCGATCCATTGGCTTTTTGCAAGGATTGCATGCAACGGAAAAGGTTTTCCTGCCACATTGTGCCACTGTGCCACAAGGTTTTTTCCCTGATGTCATGCTGCAATGCCACTGTTTAAGTTGAGTGCCAGAGCTTTGGTAAATACCAAATGCATACAAACACTAATATTTATGCTGGTTGGAACTGTAGGTGGGGGAGGGGTTCCTAAACGTGGCCACCACAAGCAAGGGGACCACAATGCTTTACGCGGAATCACGCCACAGTTGTTCTAAGGCTAACGCTACATCCAACGAATTAATCGCCATCCAGCGGTTAGCGATTTATCCGGTGGATGGTGTTATCCACCCTTTGAACAACCCTTGTCAGGTTCATTTTCCGTTGTTACAACAAAAGTCCTTGAACACGCAACTCCTCCTCGCTCCACTCCACCCCCAAACTCCCTCTACTTCTCCCCACCCTAGGTGATAAATAATGACCAATCCTGTTTGTTTACCTGCATTGCTCCAACCATTGAATCTTTAGTGCCGAGGACATCACACTTCCTGCCAAATTCACCCAGACGACATGCCCATGGCAGCGACTCAAAGTTCATCACTGTGCACGAGTTCGCTTTATCTCCCAGGATTCCACGCACCTGGAACTCCAAGCCCGAGGCACCAGGCAGCCCAGCAATAATCACACCTGGCTCGATATACGGCTTGAGAGCCTCCAAGAATACCTGATGAGCGAACGCTGGCAACACAAAAGCTATAATGTCAACACCGCGCACTGCTTCTTCTGGATTCTTGGTAATCATAGCTGGCTTGGATCTGATCACGAAGGGCTCTTGATTGCGACGGTGGCACATGATCTCGAGGTCAGCGGTTTCTAAAGCTTCACTCCAGCGTTCAGCCTCGTCTTGATACAGGCTAAGCACTCTGACTTCAGTTCCCGGATGTGACGAGGCGATGCCAGCGAAGGCATGGGCTCCATTGCCACTACCACAGATTAAAAGTTTGATGGCTGTAACGCTCATAGCGGTTTTGCAACTTTGGTTTGTGTTCTTCTACGGACCTTTGCAGTGTACAGGGAAATAGAACAAATTCTAAATTTTGTTAAAAATATCCCCTCACAAGATTTTAAAAACCCGAAATATAGGCCATTTTACAATTCTGTGGTGAGTTACCAAGCCTCTGAGTGGAAATGAAACTGAAGGTGACCTTGTTGTGATACAAACCCTCTTTCCTTTGATATGTAAATCCATGTGTTCTTATGCTAAAGTTCTAATTTCTGGTCTTTATCATGACAAGGTCACCCCAAACCTTGCTTTCATACAGAGGCCTGGTTACATTTCACAGAACTGTAAAATGGTCTTTTCTTTAATTTACCAAAGTGGTTCAGATACGCTACAAAAGCTATTGTAGAGTCACTTTAGAAAACTAAAACCTGTCTATGCATCAATGAAACCCAACAATAATGGCCAAGTTTTGTTCCCAAAGACAATAGTACTGCATTGAAACTATTCACTCCCCAGGGGAGGGACTTGCACATGAAAGCGGCCGGGATGCTCGTCATCTCGCTTGGGGTGTAAATTTCAGATTTTGGTCTCACTTCCAGGGTGTTCTGGGCAAAACGCCATCATGTTTAGCTGTGATGGTCTCGTTTAGGGTTACACGCGAAGAAATATAAAAAACATATATTTAATATGTATATTTTTAATTCGCTTTTAGGGGTCAAAAGCTTGGGCCATGCCCAGATCAGTCTCCTGTAGGGGGTTAATTCAAAATTTCCGACGAGCATCCACGCCCCTTTCATACGCAAGCCCCCCTCCCCCCCCCCCCCCCCCCCCGGAATTCACTCTCCAATGCTGTGACGGATAGCGAGGATGGAAATAGATTGGCACTTGAAAAATTTGCCACGTTTTCAAGTTTTCAAGAATATTATGGTTCGCTCTCCCTGCTAAAATTTCATTCGAATTCTTCCCGATAATTCTGCAGGAGCAATTTGTGCACGATAACAGGCACAAGTCAATGATTTTGAATTGACCTGAGAACAGCAAAATCCCTGTGATCTGCTGATCAGTTGCTGTATTCTCCGATACCAGTAAGCCTGATTTATACCGATGTTTAAGAAAGGAAATTACATGTCAACCATTGTTGACACTGGGAACAGTTTAAGGAACAAAAGGGACCTCACGCAGTACGATGTCGTGACGTGGAGATGCAAATTTATTCTTGCTCCTGAAGTTGTCACGCGCTTCGACGCGCTGTCATTTAGATTTCGAAGGATGTAAGCGTACTGTACTATGGAAAGAAAACCATCGATAAAAAGCACACAAGAAATACTGGCCGTTTTTCTGCGATTCGATTTGGACGATGTTTTGCGCTGTAGTACAGAATTTCTTTTAAGATCTTCAACGATTAGCACTATCTTTAAACTACAATTAGTTGTGTCTCTTTCGCGAACAGGTTTCTTCTCAGTCAGTGTTCAGTCGATGTTGTCTGTTTTCAATACGATGACGTGAACTTTTTAAAACGAAATGGCGACAATGGCGACGACAAGACTCACCTTCGAAAAGTTGCCGTTGTAATCGTCGGGGAGAGTAAAATCTCCCGTCAATCCAAGCAGCTCAGAAAGCCGGGTGAGTATCGGGGATCACGCAAATTTATATTCCACAGTCACGACAAGTGGCAAGGGTCACTCTCATCATGTTTGTTGCATGAAGTGTCGCACAAGCGACAGGACCATGATTATGTGGGGAAAGGCAGGATCCGATATTTGTAGTGTGATTTCAACCCCAGAGAGGGTACAGCCGTGTTTAAAATCGGCCAGTGAACTATCCGCTCGCTTGTTCAATGGCACGACAGTACTCCATAACCATTGCACAATACTATATTCACTCCCAGCCTGATAAGATATAGGAAGCAAGTTCCTTACTTATACCATCAAAATCACTAGAGTGGTAAAGTTCAATTCGAAGCAGTTCGATTCTTAACACGTGATCTGAAAAAAATTGTCACGTGGTTTTGTGTTTGCGAGCTTCCTGTGTTTGCGAGCTTCCTGTCTTCCTGTCATGTGATTTTAATGCTTGCTTCATGGTCATGTGAACAACAATAATGACGCTATCAAGCAAACAGAGTCGGAAAACTCACGGGATGTATTCAGGATGAAAGAAAGGAAGGTTTTGTTTCATTTTAATGGCTTTCATACTGTTTTGCAGTAAAGAGTATGCGAAAGTCACGAAGCTTTCTGTTTGCTTTTCGATAAATAGTGTCCACGTGATAAAAATATTTAACTCACGTGATCGAGATTGGCGCAGTGCGAGACGAAATTTAGCGACTGCATTTTACCACTCTAGTGATTTTGATAGTAGTTGACCGAGCGTTTAGGAGGCAAAAGCTTGTAACTTGTGTACTGGGACACGAATTTTCAGCAAGAGGGTGGGTAGGAGGGCTGTTCCCACTTCCTCCTTCGCGCTAGAAAAAAGGGCTGACGCTATGTTTACACGGGAACGGTTCCAAACGGATCCAAACCTGGACCTGTTTTGCAGGATCCGTGCCGGACCGGTTCTATAAAGATCCCGTGTAAACACCCGGATCAGTTCCAAACGGTTCCATGTAAACAGGAGCCGATCCGGTCCGGTCCGGGCCGGTCCCGTGTACACGTAGCCTGAGCGAGGCAAGAGTGTCGCATCCTGTATTTATTGCCATCCTGGGTTGTGAGAAACACGTGCGTATCCTAGTAAATGCATTTATTTAGCCGTTCTGTGTGATATCAGTGATATCACCCTTCTCGATTTATTAACGAGCATAGTGAATAGTGAACGCTAGAACACACAAGCTCACACGAAAGTATAAACAATTTATTTGGTTTTAAGTCAACCTCGTTTTTACATCCTGAACAAATGATGCTTATTTACATGAAAATACTTCTGTCACTACAAAAACAAACGGCGAAGTCGTCAAATAACGTTCACGACGTGTGTGCGTAAAAAGATGCCTGTGCTGTGTTATTTATATTTTGAATAGAGGGGGTAAGTTTCTAAAAAAACTGTGATGCTGCGTCGGTGGGAAGTATAACAATATAATTTGGTTTTATCAACTGGGTTGATAATGTCAATAATTGACATTATCAACCCAGTTGATAAAACCAAATTATATTTATTAACAATAACAATGATAAAATAGCTATTTACAGCCAGTCCCAACGTAATTTCAAGAGTTTGTCTCTAGGCAAGAAGCAGATAAAATTCTTCGGAAGAATCGCGTCACGGTCAAATGAGAGACATTCGTCATCTCTCTTTAGCTTGATCCTTCTTCTTCTTGTAGTTTTCCACCATGCGGTCATAGTAGTCACGTGACAGCCAGAAACACTGCTGTGGGTCCACGTGACTCGAGCTAGAAATACGAGAAAATAATAATAAGTTAAAAAAAGGAACACCTATTGCCAGCTTTGGCAAATCTCCGTAAAAGAACCCGTCAAGTTTCCGAGTTTATTATCTAATCAAATAATAGGAGCACTCGAAGGGGTGTCCGCAAGATGCCATGCCATCATGACGTAGGTGATGGCTAAAAGAGACAGACGAGAGAAACCTGTCTAACCATGAACAAATTGAGTTGTCTTACACGAACCGTGGAATCGTTGGAGCCTCGGGTAATTTCAGTGGTTACCGACCCCACAAGGCTCCAACGGTTCCACGCTTCATGTAAGACAACTCAATCTGTTCATGGTTAGAAAGGTCCGTCTCGTCTATCACTTTTAGCCATCACCCATGGCCCGGTTTCATGCCGTGAGATACTGGGTCGAGCGCGGACTTTCGCAGACAAATGCCAAAAATAAACAAAACTGTAAAGTTCCGACGACTTATCCGCTTCCGTAATCCTTTTGTTTTTAACGCAAGACGCTCGTGATGAGGAAGCCTTTTCCTTCGCAAGTGAGGAAGCCATTCTTTTCTTTTAATTTGTCCGCTAAAGTCCGCACTCGACCCAGTAACTCACGGTATGAAACTATTGCTTCACAAATTCGAGGCGGGCTCAGTCCAGCCTCAGAGACCGAACCGAACGCATCAAGTGGGAAGACATTGGGTAGCATGAATAGCTCGCTACCCTTCGACACAAAAACAGAACAAAGAACAGGAACAATGTGCCTAGCAAATGATACACTGGAGGTTCAGTAGAATTACCAGCTTACGAGAGCTGCTACATAACTGTTAAAAGGAAACGTTTTCTCTTGCATGGCGTACCTTTTACCGTTACAAAACTTGATGACCAATCTGCGGCCATTTGCACCAGCAATCCAGCCAGGTAAGTACACGTAGAGTGCTAAAAAATAATAAAGAGGTCAATAAGGGGTTTTCACAAGGATACGAGCCATGCCGGCTAGGCGATGGCTCGACTGGACAAATTGCATCTCGCAATCATCTGGGAGAATTTCGTTCTGCCCCTGGGATGTTTTCAATGCGCACTTGATCAGATTACGCGCGTTAAAGACAAACACTTGAGAGTACTTCAACTCGCCAACCAGGAGAAGCGGTTCAAATGCAATAATTGTCGTCCCGCCAAGAAGAATTTGATATTTTGTATGCTGATGTCCCTCAATTGTACGCTCCCGAGATATCGCCTTCTCGGCCAACCAGTTTCCCCACATAGACACAGAAAGATTTTATAAGCGAAACCGGAATGAAGTTAAAGATAACAAGACCTTGCAATATTTAATAGCGTGGTACCTGGATCCGAAAGTGCAAGCACGCGGTCTCCTATGTTCAGCGGTCGGCGTTTTGTGTGGGCACCAAAGATGTAGGCAGAACTCTGAGTACAGAAGTAACAAAACAATATAAACTAGTAATAACTAAAGTCTAGGCAGTGCGGACGACATCGATGTAGACTACGAACAGTCCCTTTTTTTTCTTAGTCCGTCGAGTGCCAAGCGAAAAAGATGTCCCGCGTCTCCCAGGTTTCGTGCGGCCATTTTTTCGCTTCGCGCTCCGACGAAGGGCTAACGCTAGAAACGTCAGCTATTGAATCTCTTTACGGTGGCCAATTGACATTATCAACCCAGTTGATAAAACCAAATTATAAGAAAAAAAGGGATTGCTCGTAGTCTAACATCGATGTAAGGCGTTACTGGGTTAATAGCGTGATCGGCTACTAGGCTGGCATGCAAACTTTATCACCTTTTACTACAGCCACGTAGCCGCGTAGGCCACAAGCATCTAAAGCACGTAGCCTAGTATCTGACACGTAGACCACAAGCACCCTAATCGCGTAGCCGCGTAGTTGTGGTCTCCACTGAGCAGCAATACCTTAACTTTCACCATTTTGCATAATCAATGTGTGGTGTGGTGCGTGGCTACGTTGTTAGGAGGGTAATCCTAAAGGCGGTGGCAAACCGAGACTGCACAATTCTTTTCTCGGCCATTTCATCTCTGACTAATTCACCTTTACGCAGACTTTTGCCTTAGCCAGTTTTGTAAAGTTTTCTGGAAACGCCCCCACCCCCCTCCAAATCCCCCCAACTAGTGTTCCACCGAAACGCAATTAGCGGATCAATCACCCACCCCACCCCTAGCCTAGCTAGGCTTAAGTGCAGAAATATGGGTTAGAGTGGGGTGAGAGGAATGGTCAGTATTTGTACCTGCATCTCCACCGTCTGATCACCCCACCCACCCTACCCCTAGCCCGTGTTTCTAAGTGACTTGTGACTTTAGTGCAGACACTAGGGGTGGGGTGGGTGCAATGGTCAGTATTTGTACCTGCACCAGCACCGTCTGATCAGCCCACACCTACCCCACCCCTAGCCCATGTTTCTAAGTGACTTATGACTTTAGTGCAGTCACACTAGGGGTGGGGTGGGTGCAATTTGCACCGTCTGATCAGCCCACACCCACCCCACCTCTAGCCCATGTTTCTAAGTGACTTATGACTTTAGTGCAGTCACACTAGGGGTGGGGTGGGTGCAATTTGCACCGTCTGATCAGCCCACACCCACCCCACCTCTAGCCCATGTTTCTAAGTGACTTATGACTTTAGTGTTGTCACACTAGGGGTGGGGAGGGTGCAATGGTCAGTATTTGTACCTGCATCTGCACCGTCTGATCAGCCCACACCCACCCCACCCCTAGCTCATGTTTCTAAGTGACTTATGACTTTAGTGCAGTCACACTAGGGGTGGGGAGGGTGCAATGGTCACTATTTGTACCTGCATCTGCACCGTCTGATCAGCCCACTGGATTATATATTGGCGTCCATTACCAACACGTTCACGCACAGTTCCTGGGAAAAAATATAGACACGACGATTATACGTGCTGAAACGAGGACGCATTGAAATACAATGGTCTACAGTTACAAAATTGGAAGAGAATGAAACAGAAAAGAATGAAGTATTTCAGCAACTTGCACCTTTATTATATTATTTGGCTACCTAGTATTTTCTTGTGTGGAGGGACTTCGATTTAAAAGAAGCGTTGATATTCGAAAAAAATCACAGTTACATTTTATCAAAGTTAAAAAACGATGACGCCCAGAGGGCAACGACACGGGTTGTCGGATTACCAAGCGGGAATGATATCCACTATGGTACTGAGAAACTTGGCAAAATCTGAACATTTTGGCTACAAATCCTAATGCCAGCATAAACACTTACCTCCAGCAACCTAAGCTAATTAACAACTATTCACCTCAGTGTCAATGGCTAGGGGATATTTACCTAAACGCAAAGCAGCGAGGTAAATATCCACCACTAGCAGCCGACACTGAGGTCAATAGTTTTGTTTATTATATACTAAAGCAGTATAATTATATAGCTCAAAAATGATTCTTTCAACTCATTTATTCAACTGAATTATTTACGCGAGGGTATGGGAAGCACACAAGTTGTTAGGAGGCCCGGAGGGGGGAGGGGGACTCGTATATGAAAGGGGTGGGATGCTCGCCATTTAGCTTAGGGGTGTAAATTTCCGATTTTGGTCTCACTTAGGGTGTTCTGGGCAAAACGCCATTATATTTAGCCGTGAAGGTTGCAAGCGAAGAAAATATAAAAATATATATTTAATATGTATAATTTTAATTCTCTTTTAGGGGTAAAAAAAGCTTGGGCCACGCCCAAATCGGTTTCCTTTGCGGGTTTAATTCAAAATTTCCAGCGAGCCTCTCCGCTCCTTTCATATGCGAGTACCCCTCCCGGGTTCGGAGGTTAAAAGCAAAGTACATCCCATGTTTGAATAGTCAACCAGAACGCGCAAACAAGGATATCCACTAGTATATACTGATAGAGACTATAACCGAGGTGCTATTTAAGCTAACCGGAGTGCAAACTAGGCTAAACGAGTGTGAACCACCCCTCCCCCCACCAAAAAAATCATTGTAGTTATATGAGGTGGTATAGCTCATCACCAGGTGTCCACCTCCTGTGGGTGGTACCTTACCAAGATGGAACATGCCGTCTTGATCGTTTCGTGCCACCACAGCCTGTCCGAGCAAACTCTCCTCACATTGCAGAATGTACTGACAGTCACTTTCGAACTTCTCTGGAGTGATCAGATAGGTCTCCTCGCGCGGGATCACACTTTCTATGCCATCGTAATGCCTAACGCATAAACGATTCCCGTCTTTTTCAAGAACGGTACCTAGGAAATGAACAGAACGGTGAAGACAATGGTATAAAGCGCTTACTCAAAACTAGTTACGACGCAACGTTTCCTAAATACAAGGAACATAATCAGGTTGCAACAACGAAATCTGACCAATGGCCAAGAACGTGATCCCCACGTTTCCAAAAATGTCTCTACTGTAATCCATTTCCATCCTCACTTCTTAACCGATTCCTGACTTTTGTTAAGTATTGTTCTAAGAAAGTCTAACTCATTTCAACTGCAGATGTTTTGGAATGATCTGGGTAAATTACTAAACTTCTAGATCAAAATTTTAAATTATTCTAAAAATACTTAGTAAAGAGAAAAGAAAACGCCTGTATCAACCCAGCTGCTCAAAGAATTCTTAAATGTTTTCGTATATAGATTTTCCATTTTATTTCTTCAAAATCCAATTTCCAGTCTATGCGCTACGAGCAGGGTGACTTCACTTAAGGAACTAAAATCCTAGCTCTTGGTGCTTGGATAACATTTCACAGTTTTTCAAGGTCCAGAAAACGTAGTCATTTCTTTCCAGTGATTCACGATGGACCTTTGGTACCCTTGGCCGCCGTTTTCTAGATCATCACGCAACGTCATTCTTTCTCACAGGAGACGAGTGTTGTGTGACAAAAGAACAATGCGCGCGACGTTTTTGTCTCCATACCTGGTGCATAGCTGTAAGGAAAGGAGGGGTGAAGCGCAACGACAGGATCACGCACTTCGATTTCATTGTCAGCGTCATCGGCCTCCGTGATGATATCCGGTCGGTAAATCTGCTCTAAGTCGCCCAAACTGTCCTTCACTAAATAACTCCCGTCCCCACAGTCCTGACTGATGGTGCCTGGAAAGGAATGAAGGGAAATCAGGCGTGTAAAAACAAAAACAACTTGACCAAAACATCTCTACCACAGTAAATGCTGATCAAGTCGAAAGCCCACTTTAAATTTTCTTAACGATTTTTGTTTTTGTACAACTTTTCAAACCTAGTGCTCGTACCAATGCTTTCACCGTTTACAGCAACCTTGCAGACAGTCTCCTTTTCAACAGGTTAGCAACTGGGAAGAGTGACGCTTCTGGGACCGAAACTGGATTGAAATTCGAAAATCGTACTCGTACTCGTACTGTAATCTGAAGGTCCCTATTGAAACAACCACACGCACAAACAAAAAAGCTCATGTACCTCTATAGTACCAGCCTTCGTCAGACCACCGGGCAAGAACTTCTTCTCCCACCTGGACGGGTCTCATAACACGGCCACTTTCAACCGCGGGGTCTTCGTCCGGAGGAAGACGAGCTGCAAAAGGGGAGGAATATTAGATAAGTAGTAATTTCAAAAAGAAATCAACGATGAACTTAACATTAATTGGAATTGTTTTGGCCAACAACTTACAGATTAAGAGCCCATGAGATCCCTTGGTCAGCAGACATGCCTCGTTGCCATTGGATACGTGAAACTGGACATCAGGGGGTTCCTCTTCACTGTCAGCAGCAGGAGCACGAATTGGTGCCTCTTCCTCCTCGGCCTGCTCATCATCAGATTCGGCAGGCGACGAAGATGATGATGAAGACGACGACGACGATGAAGACGAAGATGATTTGTCTTTCCCGCTATGTTTAGATTGCTTGTCTTCGTCTCTACTTTCGCCTTTTCCCTCGTCACGTTCTCCGTCAGATCCTGGCGGCTCAACGTGACTAGACGATCTTCTAGACGAGCGAGGCGAAGGTCTTGAAGATTCCGCGATAGGCGAGCCAGGAGAAGACGATTTCGTGGACTTTTTACCCGAACTACGAGGTGTGCCTTTGGATGAAGACTTCACGGAACCTTTGGTCGATCCTCTAGGAGAGGAGTGTGGAGATGAGCGGGCCGATGAGGGACTGGGCGGAGAAATCGAGCGTGATCTAGGAGGGGAGACTGGCGGCAAATCCGGAAGCTTGACCCGGGGTCGCTCGGCTCTGTTTTCTTGTGCAGACGGGAGACTCTTCGCTAGTTGTTGTAACAATTGTTGCTGTTGTAGCTGCAGTTGTTGTGTCTGGTTGAATTGCTGCATGAGAAGCTGTTCTTGCTGTTCTTTCTGTTTGCGCAGTAGATCTTGCTGTTGGTCTTGAAGGCGCTTTTGCTCCTCTTGAATCTCTTTTTGTCTGTTGAGAAAATTCAGTCCTGAAGTCAGCTAGGTTATTTTCGCTAGATGTGAATCACACCTGCAAGCGAAGAGGAAACGGTAGCCGCGGCCAAGGGCGTTGAAAGGCGCGGGAAAATACAAGGAAGGCAAATCACGTGACTCCGGGTATTGCGCCTGATTAGCTAAGATGATAAACAACTCTGCACTGATTTGTTAAAGGAAATTGCACGAGTTTTATTTTATCCAATAACAGAGCTCGGTGAACAAAACCCCACATAAAATTTGACTGCCTGATGAAAACGCGCTCCAACACAAATTTAAATAAGTCTGTTTCTAAGGGGGTCATATATTTAAGCATCAGAGTAAAAGAAACCTAAGTGATGTGACCCAGTTCTGGAAACGTCCTAACCTCTTATTCTGTTCATCGATCTGCTGCTGTAGGAACTTCTGTTGCTCATCGTCCAATTCTCGTCGTTTGTCTTTCAATTCATCCGCTACCCTCTCGTGCCGTTCTCTCTCCTCCTCCAGTTTCCTCTGCAGATCCTCGATTTTCCTCTCCACCTCCCTCAGTTGCTTCAGCTCCTCGGGGCGTCTTCTGTCTTCCTCGCGGGGCGACGACCCTTTGGACGAGGGTGCGGGGCTCCCCCTAGCGCTCCCCATGGGACTTGCGCTGCGGCTTCTACTGCGATGACTGCTGGCGCGGCTGCTTGCTCGGCTACCTGCTCGGCTGCCCTTGTCGGAGTGGCTCGAGTGACTACTTTTACGACTGCTGGCTTGACTCCGAGGAGAATCTTCGCCCTTTCCCTTGTCTAACGGGAACAGAACATCATAAATAATGTAAATGCATTATCATTATGGTCAAACACTTAACTCAAATCTTGTTTACAGGAATGTCGGTGAAACAAGAGAAACGGACGTTCGAGAGTGACGTTTTATGTAAATATAACACCATCCCATCTAGTAAGCTGTGGCTGGCCAGTTGATTATTGATAGGCGAGGAACTGAACACAGTACTACCAAAACTTCCGCCACTGGCAAAATGGAGGGTTAGCCTTTGGAAAGATTGATCATAGCAGGCCAAACGTCTTGATGAAAAGGTAAATTCACCTACGAAAAATTCCAAAAAATGGGCGATAACGAGAACGGAGAATTTGGCCGACGAACTTGGCCTAAACAATCTAAACAGCATCTGTTAATAAAAAGGCACATAAAGTTGGGGTGTAACATACTGCAGTTGATAGACATTAAGTTATTCTTTTTATACGGAGGAAAGCTCTTCGCAAAATAATTGCTTAGAGACCGCCCAGAAAAACATTTTTCGAGTTCCGTCAACAGGAATGGAACCCATACCTTTATCATCTACGTCTCCATCATCCTCATTCCCTTTGGAGTACATGCCAAATGGCGTTGTTCTAAAAACAACAAAAAGAATCTGATGACAAAGATACATACCGAAACAACGCTAGATTTGTACCCAAGTGACTAACATGAGAAAACAGCCATCTCGACTGATGTTTGACGCTAGACCGTAAATAGGCCCTATTATAAGGTAAAGAATACAAGAACGGAAGGTGACTGGTTCATGCAGGCGTTCAGTTTAGTTAGGGACTAGCAGTCTAAGTTCACTTCAACTTACGATCGATAAGCAGACAGTAAAGCATCCCGGATGTAACGACAAGCGAACGTGTAGCGTGCTTTGGAGATCTTCACCAGCTCATTCCTTAGAGACGTGATCTAAACGACAAGCAACAATTATTTTAAGTATACGAGAGAGAAGGCACTGTGAGAGTAAAGTGTCTTGCCCCAAAACACAATGCAGTGCCCTGGAAAGGACTCGAACTCGGACCGTCCGATTTACTTGTTTCCTTCTGCCTCTGTTTCAAAACGAGTCTTGGTGCAAAACCTTTCATATGGAAATGAGTTTGATTTTCAAGACAAAAGACGTGCGAGTAAAACTCATTTCCATATGAAAGGTTGTGCACCAAGACTCGCCTCGAAACAGAGAAATTTAACAGTATCTCGGAAATGGCTATTACATTAAAATTCTTGGCATACAAAGTAACACGAAAAAAAAGAGTAACACGAATTAATAACGAATAAGAATTCCCTGTTAGGGGAGGGGTGGGGGAGAGTTCAAAAACAGATGTTACTAAGCCACATAGCCATTCTGATGGCAACATCCTGACTTGTACTATGTGTTAAAAGGTGCCGATAATCCTAGAGAACATTTTAGGACGTTCAAACGGAAATCGTTGTTTCCGAATGCCTCGACTGATGTATTTCACAGACGAAAGACAGCAAGTCCAAAAATAAGAGATTCACCTACCTTCTTTCCATTAAACCGCACTATAGTGTAGCACTTGGTAGCGGGAGCTTTTCTAAGCGGTACAACCTGAACAATTCCGGGCACGTAACACTGCACGCCGTCACTGATTTCGTCATCCTCTTCCTCGCGTGGAACAAGGGTCTTGACAAGCACATAGTCACCCACCTGATAAATGAGTCATGCAGTCGTTACTTGGTTATTGCGTGACCACTTTAACAGTGAAGGGAAGGACATTATTTTTTGAGAGTGGGGTTGGGCAATTGCCGAAAGAGTTGATTGAAGACAGGTCGAGAAAGAAAACGGAAGGAATAATATAAATGAGAGCCATTAATCATCCTTATGTCTGGCGAAGAAATGTCTGTAATTTCCGTGTATTTTTGTACAGTCAATAGGTGTGTTTGAGCAACTTACGCCACTGTACCTTAAGCGAAGGACAAGGCCTAGCTCCTTGCATAGCGATGACGTATCTGGCGGAAACCACCTGTCGGTCAAAATCCCGAAAGTCAACCTCGACATAGCGCGAGTTCAAACAGCGTGATACCACGCCTGCGTAGTAAAAGCCATCCACCTCACTTCGCGCCAGGACCTTGTGATTTAGAAGACGGTTCTTGTTGGAGGAAGACTGGGTAGGAGGAGGAGAAGGCTTGGCAGTCTGTTTAAAAAAACATCAATCAATTTATCAGTCAGTCACTCAGTCAGTCAATTTATCTGTCAGTCACTCAGTCAGTCAGTCAACTGTCTCACCTTTGACATAATTTGCTCAATTCTCTTGTTTTCTGCTTCTTCGCGGGCTTTTCTTTGTTGCTCCGCTATTTCACGGGAGGCCTGCCAAACAAAAAAACATTTGTGAGCGATGTACTCATATTTATTTGCTCTTAATTTCGATTGACTGATAAATATAATTGAGCACCAAGAGGACATTCCAGTTGATGAATCTCTTTATTCTCACTAGCTAACTGCTTTACAAGGTCTTGAATATCAAAACGAGAAAATCAATGCAGATCACTATTGATAGTCGACGGATTAATCATACCTCTTCCGATTTCTGTCTCAAGTCTCTGGATTGGACGAGGAATGTTTGCGCTTGCTCGATCTCTTTCTCTAACAAGTTGATATCATCTGGATCGACCGGCCAGTCTTGTTTTTCCAAGTCATCCATCATGGATGGTTTGTTGGCGAGAAACGATGGAAGTCTATCTTCTGGATACCTGGATTTTAATTGAGGAAAGCGTAACTTAGCTCAAGTTTTAGCGCGATTATACCTTGACATTTAAACACATTGAAGTAGTGCTATGAAAAAGGCTTTAAAGTTTAGCCTTGGCTACTTTTTTTACATTGACTTTCCATTTGTTGTTCAAGCTTCTCAGCCAATCACTAAAGCAAGCAAAATTGCGGCTGGCAGTGATAAAACCAATGTAAACAAGTCATAAAAACAACTCAGAAGCTTTATGGACTAGCAGCGCCTTATATTTGAAAGATATTCAACGAAATATAGGGCGCGAGGTATCGTTTTACTTACTTCATCCTCTCTTCATCGCTTAGTGAAACGAAAACCAGCTCATCGAGACGCCTGAATAAAAAAGAACATAAGCATATCAACAAGCTGAATTGGAATCTCAGTTAAGTCATAAAGGAAGATGCGGCCATTTCTAAACTGCCAACTACAGCTCGGAGCCTAAATCAACTCCTATCCGCTTTACAGAGGTCTGAGGTTTGATACAGTGGTCAATCGCAAAAATCCAACACCATTTCCGGGTTTCGCTGCCTCAAACTTTCTGGGAATTTGACCCGAAAATGCGCGAGACTTTTGTAGGAAATCGTTATAAAAGTGGTATCGTGAAACAAAATTTCGAGCGGGGAATTCGGTGGATTATCAAATAATTTTCCTATGCGTACACGAGGTACAGAGCTTAACTTTTCAGCGACTGTCTTAACTTTTGGCTTGAAAGCGAAGAGTTAGACAGTTTTGCTGGAACTGCGCACGCGCGCCGCGTTTGACCGCTGGGAGGTGCGTTGGCTCAATGGTCAGTGCGCTGGATTCCAGGTAGAGCAGTCTCGGGTTGGAGCCATGTCCGGGGCACTGCGTTGTGTTCTTGTGCAAGATACTTTACTCTGACTCATAGCACCAGGTCTCTCTTCACCCAGGCGTATAAATGGCTACCGGCGAATTACTAATGCTGGGAGGTTGCCCTGCGATGGGCTAGCATCCCATTCAGGTGGAAGTAGAAATACTTGTAGTCATTTAATACTACGGAAACTGTGATAAGCTCCGTCCTGATGGGGCACTTAGTCTGACTAGGCTCGTAAGCAGACTTAACCCTTTATTGCCCGTTGCTTGGTTTATTTTTTTAATTTTCTTTATTCTTGACAGACATTGATATATGATAAATTTTAGTTATACGGGTGGTCAATCAAGTCACAAACAGGGGCAGACTTTTCCCAAGACAATTTTTGGTGCAAAAAAATAAAATTAATTTGACCACGTTATGACATTTTGTGGCAACCAGCACTCTAAGGAGTTAAAGGGTTCAATAGAACTCGCAGATCAGGACCCATGCTCTTTGCGTAAAGAGGTTATATGGTAACGGGGCACGAAAAACCCTGTTCAATAGGCCATTTCCGAGTAAACAAGTCTAAGTACCAAACCATTCTTATGAAAACGAGTTTGATTTGCATGAAAATGAAAATGCAAGTAAAACACATTTTCCTGTGAATGGCTTCGCACTTGGACTCATTTTAAGACTGAGGCAAAAGAGAACTTGAAAATGGCCTATCGTAGAGTAGCTGATGATT
>OX393568.1:21490830-21528330 GCA_947652115.1 Blastomussa wellsi | reverse complement strand
AGAATCTGACAGGAAAACGTTTGATCTTGTTTCTCGTTAATATGAACATGCAGAAATCACACTTCAATTGTCAGTTAGATAGAAGGTTAGATTAACTTGACTTCACAAGTGGCTTGCAAATAAGGTGCGCGTAATACGCAAAGTAAAACGTTAGGGTCTCACTGTGATAAAAAAATTATGTTACTGCAAAAAACCCTTCGGACTTTGGCTTTCGGGGCTCAAGTTTTCGCCAGAAAAAAGGAGGCCCACAATCCATACAGTGTCACTGCCCCTCATACTGTTGATAAAATGCAATTGAGCGAGTATCAATTGCGTGTCGTACCCCGAGCCTTGAGTTGAAATGTTTGGAAACGAGTTCCCGATTGGTTTTAGTTTTTCTCTTGATTGGTTGAAAAAGTGGAACGAGATTTTGAACCAATCACTAAGCGAAGTAATGACCGAAGTGAAAACTGCTCTAGCAAGTCATCATGATCAATTTACCTTCCCCCAGTTTCAGCTGCCAACTGACAGAGAAACTGGTTTGCTTCAGTATCGGCGCAGTTGAACGAGATGGCGTGAACGGGGACTGGGTTCAACAGTTGCACCTGAGCCAGGATAGAGGAGGGTGGCTGAAAGAAAAGAAAAGATTTATTCCGTTCAGTGACCAACAACAATTCTTTTCTTTTATTCGAACCCAGAGTGGAGAAAAAGAACTAACTAAGGCGTGATTCCATGGGTACGAACTACCCTCAAAGATCGTCCAGCGAGAGGCGAAATGCCTGGCGTGGAAAAGGGATTTAATAAACGCGCCCTCTTTTCTTTGGTTGATCGCTCGGTGATTTGCACGCACAAGGAATGGCATAAAAGAGAAAACTAATCTCTTATATTTGAAGTGCTTTCTCTTTTATCCCATTCCTTGTGTGTGCAAATCACCGGGCGATAAACGAAAGAAAAGAGGTCTGTCACTCGACGATCTCTGAGGGTAGTTCGTACCCCACAGAATCACTGAAACTGAACTGAAACTGGCTTTTATAAACTTGTAAAAAATGCCTGTGTAACGACATCGAATTTCTCGACCAGTTAGTATGGGTAATCAAATGGTAACGAGTGAAATTAGGAAATCATTTCACACGCGTTTTGTCAAAATTCTTATAATTTCCCGAGCCTTTCGCAAATTAACGCTGAAATTTCGCACCAAAATTAAGGAGTAATTTGTCACCCACAATATTAAGGTGCATATCTGTCAGACTGGTTACACGATTGTGTTTTGAGTAAGGCTCCTCAAGTTTTGATTATTCGCTTTGTGGTAACCTTAGCATATTTGAGCTACATCGCCTAAGGTTTGATATCTGTCGTTCATAATCAGGGTCAATCTTTTCGTTAAATGTTTTGCCATTGTCCGTTCTTTAGTTAGCAACTATCACTTGAGATTTCCTTTGATGAAATGGTAAGCTACATAAAATTTCATGCCATTGATAGAAACCACTCTAGCTAATAACCTCTTGCTATTCGCCATTTTTACATTGAGCAGGGGAGTGGGTCGAGTTGGTAGGCGCAAAGCATGCTGGGGCGGGTTTAGGGGACGCGTTTCAAGATGGCGGAAAAGGAGAAGGCAGGTGATACGACAATAACGCTTACAGAACATAATGGCGTCCCCTAAACCCGCCCCACCATGCTTTGCGTCTACCGACTCGACCCACTCTCCCGCTCAACGTAAAAATGGCGAATTCATACTGTCCATTAGAATCTTTAAGGATGAGAACTGACTAGGATCGGACTGGACCATACCTGGTCTGGGCGTCCATCGGTGAGCAGGTAGATTGCGTGACACTGTGGATCAGCCAGGGCGAGTTTAAGAGCTGCCAGAGTGTTTGTAGAGCCACCGGTACTGAGTCCTTTTACCCACTGCCAAGCATTATCTAGGTTCTGAGGAAAGTAACGAAAATTGGAAGTTACAAATATGAGGGCCTTCTAGAATAGGGCTGCTAACCATGACAGGGTTCGTACTCTTTTGAGCTTTTGAAATTCCATGATTTTCCATGACCTTTTTCATGACTTCGCCTAGTCAGTCGAGAGGACTAGTGACAGTTGACGATGAAATCCTGCCTGAAGTTGTTAAGCAACATGACGTTTTTTTTTGTGTGCGTGATTATTTTGGTGTATTCGTGAGCTCTCTTGCGAGTTTTTGTAAATTCCTCAAGTGGTTCAACGAAGATTTGACAAAACTGTCACTTGCTCCCCCAACCGTAAAGACAATGGTCGGGCGTGCAGAGTGTAAATTTGATTTAAATTACATGGTGTTTTCATACATGCGTATTGCAATCCACCAGTCGATCTCTCCACGCTTGGACTCTGGTGTCAAATTTCACAAGGTTGAACTTCATCTTGTGGCGTAACTGTTCCTACAGAGGATCAAACATAAAATGTTAGCGACAGTCTGAGGAAAAATACACGATAAATCACTATGGCATGATGAAAAAAAAAAATTAATAGTATGCACAGGAAAACCAACATGGATCAATAGCCTGCATATGGCCATAATACAATTTTCCGTGTGAGAAAATAGTGGACTACTGCACATGGGCTAATTGACTGGCAAGATGTTTGAAACCAAGGCTCTGAGATGTCGTTATAACGCAAAAGGGTTGTCATAACATCCAGGTAATGCTTCAAGCAAACTTGGCGAGTTTCAACGAACCTGCATAAGTCTGTACAATTTGTCCTTCACTAGAAACAATCTTGATGCCATGGACGCAGAAGTGTCAACCAACACAGCCACCTGTAAAAACAGACAACAGTCATCTATTGAATATACTGCAGTACAACTATGTAAAAACTTATGGTAAACTTGTACTGACCTGATCTTCAATAATTGTGCCGAACAATTCTCTGCTACCTTGCTGTAGCCACTCCATTCTGTAGAGCAAGACAAACATGGCATTAATGCAGTTGAGCAACTGGCTAGCTACATAACTGTGTAAATAATTATATTTCTCAAATTCATTTAATAATTCATCGCGTTAAAACAAAGGAAATCAGAACCGTGACTGTGGTTTGAAAATGTGTGCTTCATAAGCATAATTTTTACAATTTCATTTCTTCGTTTTATCCATAGTTTCAATTCCGATTGAGAAGATATATTATCAAACACTCGAGAGAGTGTTTCATCACATTTCCAAACCCCTCAAAGTTTGTCAACAATACTCTGCTGCACAATGCATTTTCAACTCTCTTCTTGGCGTTTGGAAATGTGATTTAACACTGTCTCTCGTGTTTGATATAATTAAATTACATGGAATAGACAGAATTCCTCACCTCTTTCTATATGAGTCCAACGCAGACAATATTCTTTGCTCATAATTTTTGTGTATTGGTCCACTAACATGAACATGCATTATGGACCCATCCTTCCAACGCACATGTGCAAACTTGTCACAGTAACGCGCATTCACCAATTTAGGACGTACAATCTGTAATGTAGAAACATATTAAAAAATACTGACAGTATTCATAGACAAGTAGTTTCTTTGATATTAAGAGCCCACTTGTGAGTTACCATCTGCCTCTATTTGAAAGCAACTTTCTGAAACTTTTTGGGACTGTTCTGTTGATTGGAAACCAAAAGGAAGTTTCCATAATGACACAAAACTTTCGAGACTTGCATTGGAATCAGTAGAAATTAATTAAAATTTTTAATGAAAAGACTAATGCCATCTGATTAAGTAACAATTTAAATTTGTGACTCACTGCATCAGTGTTGTCTGAAGCAGCTGGAGCCATCTGAACATCCACGACTCCATCGCAGTGTTTAAAGGCCAGCGTCTGTAGTAAATCGTAGAAGACAAGTTTTTTGGCTTTTAAACCATGTCGCTGTGAAGATAAAAGTTGACATTTAAATGACATACATTAACATACAGACAGTTTTCGCAGCAAGAAGCAATTTAGTTAGTATACGCAAGACAAAAGAATTAATTATAAAAATAATATCAATTGGTATCTAGTACTCAGGGTTGTCAAAATAAGCCGGCAACCGGCGCATTTCACCTGCTATTCCGAATACTGCGCCGGCTTCTCTGAATGTTAGTAGGTCAGTCCTGAGTGTGATATTGGAGAAATAAAATGGAAATATCCGCCTACTTTTTGGATAGAACCTGCTACGCAAAAACCTACTGACAACCTTGAGTACTACTATATACTTTTAGTTGAGGTGCTTTTAAAGAGCACAAAATAACATTAGTCCCATTTAGATGAACGTTTTATAATGTAGTACATTTTAATTAGTAACTGTATGATCAATACCTTAAGCCAATCTCTTGAGCTCATGTACATTTCGCTCTTTCCCCTTGTTTGACCAGATCTTGCAACTTGCTCTTGACCATTTTGTGGGACAGAACCCGGAGAAGCTGACACTAAAATACATGCGCAGTAACATTATTATTTAATAAATTGGTTTTGAAATTCAGAAAGTTTGAGAAATTGAAGGTAAATTATTGCAGTGCTTGACTGAGTAAACCAAAGCCACCTTTTGTTACAGTTATAGCCTGACGTTTGAGAAATCTGGATCTTACTACAGTATAATATGAATATATTAAGGAAAATTAATATTAATATTAAGGAGGCTGAAAGCCAGAAACTTCCTTTTAACCCTTTACTGCACAAGAGTGACTTATAGATTTTACTTTGTCTAACGCCAGACGATTTTACTCGTTAAAGGGAGACCCCTTGGGCAGCAAAGGGTTAATCAGTTTTTACTTTCTCAAATCAAGGGAAGAGATTGTGAGAGGAAGGAGCTAAAAAATGTTCTTTTTCCCATCTGTTCCAAAACTCCTTTGCAATGTTGCAGGATTCATGAAACTTTACCCTACCTGGGGTCTCTTTAGGATCCTTTATTTCACACAACAATGCCTGGATCTCAGCCAGAGTGTTCCTTGCTTCATCCAGTTCTTCCCACAAGGTGATCACATCCTCTCTGACACCCACACCTAGCCTCAATGAGGGCATGCCATCACCCCTGCCACGCCCTTGAGGGGGGCTGGTGCTGCCGACCTCCATTGACTTGGTAAAGCTATCAAAGCTGTCTTCATACTCATTAGCGATTGAATAAGCATGGAACCTGAAAATGTATGTAATTTATCACATATTATACAATATCATGTTATTACAAGTAAGATAAATGCTTGTCTTTGGTAACAAAGAGAGAGATAAGGATTTTTACTTTAACAAATGAACTGTTACTATCCCATGCCAGACATTTGTTGACTGTATATAATGTATGTAGTATTTTCACCATTAACTTTCTCTGCTAGCTACCAACAGTAGTTGTATATTACTGGTGAACCCATTAAACTACCGGTACTTTCATTCTTCAACAAAAATTTGGTCAGTCATTGTTTTTAATAAAAACTCCTTTCATACAACAATTCCATTTTTAATACATTTACAGTGCTTGACCAGGTTTTGGTGATCTTAAATCAATTGAATTGGTTGGTTTCAGGGCTTCCCATTAAATGCCACTGTTCAAATAATGTAAAAATATTACCTTCCTTTTGTTACACTTGATATCTCCTTTAAGAAGGTGATGGTTGCAGGAGTATTGCAATTCAGAGAAACAACATGAATTGGCACACGACTTCCATGAATCTGCAAAAATGTGTGTTACATTATGTAATATATCAAACAAGAGACACAGTGTTTCATCAAATTTCCAAACACTGAGAAGAGGGTTGAAACACAATGCACAGCACAGTATTTATGATGAACTTTGAGGTGTTTGCAAATGTGATGAAACACTGTCTCTCTCGAGTGTTTGATGTTATCTTCTCAATTGAAACTAAAACTACAGAGAAAAGAATAAAACAGTCATGGTACTGACTGACCGACTTTATCTTAATGAATTTAAATGAACTTGTTTGAGAAATAGCCTTGAAAAACTTAATAATAGAAAGCAACTAATCAAATTTGATGGAGGTGGCGCTGGATAGGGCATGTGCTGCGTATGAACAACCAACAGAACCCACGCATTGCCCTAACTTGGACACCAGAGGGAAAGAGGACCAGAGGGCGGCCGAAAGTGACATGGAGAACAACGATAGAAGGAAAGAGACAGAAGATGGGTTTCACCACCTGGAGAGAAGCTGTTACAGCTGCAAGAGACAGAGCGGGTTGGAGGAGACAAGTCAATGGCCCTATTCTCCCAGAGGAGAGCTAAGGAAATAAGTCAAGTAAGTCATACACACTACACTGATTTAGCACAAGATTCCCAGGGGTAGGGAAAGAAAATAATGCTATTTCCAATCAGTACTGTGTTTTTAAAATTAACTAAAGGCAAGAGATTGCACACCTTTCTCCTCAACATTTCCTGAGATCCAGCTGAAGCATTTCCCTCAGTGAATAGGTATACAGCTTCAATCTACAATCAAGGGGGAAAGGCCAATTTCAGTACATCTGCATACCGAAACCACTGAAGATACAAAATAGCTGCCTACAGAAGAAAACAAGGACAAGATCTCTTTGAGATAACTATAAACTATATGTACAATTCAGTGACAGATTTAAAGTGCACCTAACCCCATAATATTTTTTCACTAAAAATACCTTTGAACCAGTTTGGAACGTATTGCACCTTTTGTTTCTCTTTTTCACCAAGAAGGAAAGCGCCCTCTCATAAACATCACTTACATGTTGATCAGCCAGTGCCTTGAGAACTCCTTCCAATGTGCATGTCGCAGCACGAGGAACTGTTGTTTTCAGGTCCCAGATCCAGTTGAGTGCTCCTTCCATACTGTCAAGAGTCACATTTACAGCATGGTCTTGCCAACAATCTGAATCCATTGCACACCTGAAACGATTGGAAAAGTGTATACGGTGATAAGCTCATAAATGCACCTTGCCTTCCTCTTGACGTATAAGCAAAACTTCCTGACCATGAAAAGAACAATTCATTAATGGTTGTTTGTTCGCCATTCCAATCCTTACAATTGCCGAGGTCTCAGCTACTCGTATGAGCTATCATAAAGCAAAACAGACCATGTGCCATATGCCATTCACAACAACGCTGCCCTTGATACTGCAGGTGTAATGTAGACAAATCCAAGTAATGCCGAGTGATAATATGTATGTAAATGGCTGTCTGATTCAACCAATACAAAATTGAATGAAATTTAGTCTACTTGCCTGATTAGGTTGAACTTTGCAATAAACATGACTTGTTCTTTCAGTACTTGAACCAGTCCATGAAGGTATGTGCTAAACTCAGATTCACTTGTTGTATTGACATCCAACACAATGCAGATGCAACGTTCTTCAATGACTCCAAAAACTCGCCGACTACAAGATGAAAGAAATCAACCTCAAACTTGTGAACAATCTAGCTTGCTGTATTATATACAACACTGGTTATCAAGTAACATCGTTTGACAATACCTCTCAGTTGTTAGCCATTCCAGTCGTCGCTTATAAAGTGATATAGCTTGCTTGAGTTGGCTCTCAATTATGCAGAGTTTCTCCTTACTGGCAACAAGCTGTTGACAAAAGACGCAAACTTCGCAAAAGTCTACACTTAAGAAAGCAAATTTAGCCACAATCAATAAAAACAATAATGTATGCCCTAAAAGCTTATACGTGGATCCTGTTACTAAGTGCAGTTAGGACTACAAGAATTAAAAAATCTGCTTTGGAACAGAAGTGATCTTTAAAAGGTGGTAAAATGTCATTGAAGCATATACAGCAGCTGTGATGATTCGGAACCTTTTTAAGAATGCAGCAAAGGTTGAACTACATTGTATAAAATTAATGAAATTAAAATTCAGTGGCATCGGATACCAATTTACAGACTGAGAGGTTAAATTGCATTATTTTGTACTTACATTGTACACAGTGCCGTCCCTGAAGGGTACCTGGGTAAATAATCCCTTGCAATATCTTGCACGCACAGGTTTCTTAAGAGGCCTGACATAATCTGCAGAAAGGACAGCAATAATTGGGCATAAATTGCTGTCAATATCAGCTGAAATTCTATGAAAATTATCCTATT
The DNA here is from genome assembly GCA_947652115.1 of Blastomussa wellsi. Lineage (NCBI taxonomy): Eukaryota > Metazoa > Cnidaria > Anthozoa > Scleractinia > Plerogyridae > Blastomussa > Blastomussa wellsi. The sequence goes on along the minus strand of OX393568.1, from coordinate 21,520,319 downwards.
CATATGAAGAATGCCTGAAAATACATATACTGGTAAATAACCAGTACCTACAGTAATTATAGAAGGTTCATTTCATACCATCTGAATGCCTAAATCCTATAGAAGGTAGAATTTGACCCATGTCAAGCTTGTGTCTTTTCAAACCATGAATCTGATGAAAAAAAGTAATGATCAATATGAAATGTTCATGTTCTTGAGTTTTGATATCATTCGATACTAAAGGCAGAGATGATTGACAGCTATGTTTAAAACATGTGCAGCTGCATTTAGTCAGAAACTTGACTACTCAATGAGCAAGTGCAGACAATTGTCCCTGGACCAGGGATGTCACTAAGGGTTGGGGGCCAGGGAATTCCCCCAGATACTACGAGTTTGAGCTCCAGCTACTTTGAAACAAAACCAAAACACTGGAAAGTAAAAAATACATCAAACAACAAAATCCTTGGCTACTTTTTTACGTTTCCTGCCTACTTGAAAAATTATTGACAGCCCCTTCTGGACCCTCTCTCCTGAAAGTGTAGCATTCCGTGACAGAGAGAGGGAACAGAACTGGACTAATCCCAGTTTCTGTTAGTAGCATTAAGTGGCTAAGAGTTTTTATTTGCTCCTCCCTGGATGGGATGCTAGTCCATCACAGGGTTACCTCTGGCCACCATTAAATTCACCGGCACTGGGTGAAGAGAGAAGAATGTTGTCTAAGAACACAACACAGTGCATGAGCCCAGAGCACTAATTAGAGATGGTGAATGGTCCCTGAAAAAATAAGACTCTCACAAAATTTCATGGGTCTCGCAGTACCTAGCCAAGGCTCAAACCTACACTGCTTGATCTTGAGCCCAGAGCACTAATTAGAGAGGATGAAATCAGAGTCTCGCAAAATTTTACTCAAATTTCATGGGTCTCGCAGTAACGTTTTTTTGAAAAAATTCCAAAGGTCTTATAGTCTTGATGTTTTGCAAACAAGATGTTTCATTTTCTCAATTGTATCCAGATCTCGCAATCCAAAATCTTAAAAAGTCTTGATCTCGTAGAAGAAATGCCATCTTGAAAAGTCTCGCAGTTACCATGGGCCACCCCTCTAATTACGCACTAGGCCACCAAAACCCCAATAAGTTACTAAACAATTTACAACATTGAAAATTACAATGTCTAGTTTATACCTTGAGCCACTGGTATGTTGACAAAAGCATGCGCACGTCTGGTTCCCATTTGCCTGTGTTGGGAGAATTCAGACGTTCACTTTTTGATGGGGCTGCCAAGTCAAGACTTCCATTACTGTGGTTCTTGGATACAGGAATAATGGCTCCTGGATTCCTTGTTGAACTTTCAATGGGCCCTAAAAATAAACAGAGCATTAAAACAGTCCATTAAAACAAAGAATGTGAGCAATATCTCTCTTTTGCTGTAACTCCCAGTCAATGAGGACAAGAATGAACATAGTGTGATACATAGGGGGTGAAGCCAGGAAATACAAGAAGTGCAGGTGTCAGAAGATGAACGAAAAGAGCTACTGCAATGGTTTCCGATACCCTTCGACAGTTCGCATCAATGACATGTACCAGTAATTTGACATCTCCGCCCATATTTGAACCTGATACTTCCTTTCATCCAAATGTTGCATTATTGTTATAGCTTGTTTTCGTGAGTGGGTTTGTTTTAGTAAAAGCTTTGTTCCCACTAGCAACATAAGGATTATTTTATAAGCATAATCATAAACATAAACATATTAAGCTTCTTATGTTCTAGTGGGAACGGCCACACTAAAAACTTAAAGAATGGCATTCCAATTGTGTGTCTCAGTTTAAATGAACCGACCTGAAAGTACTGGACCTAGACGTTAACTGGCCAAAACACAATAACCCTGTTGCGTTATTATGTTTATGATTATTTCATTACGATTTTCGCATTCCCACTACAAATAAAAGCAAAATAGTCATAGTCACAGACATAATCATAAGAAAATGATCGACCATTTTCTTATGATATGTCTATAATAAGGGTGCTTGTGATTATGGTTCTGGACGTTCCCACTAAGACAGTACATAAGCAACATAACAGTGTTATGTCCGTGCTTACAATTATGATCCTTACAGTACGTCGCTAGTGGGAACTAAGCTTAAACAGTGATAAGTACCAATGCCTTTGACAAAAAGTACGACCTTTGATGTCAAGCTATCTGTAAGATACTCTTTCTTTCATTCAATATGTTATCATTATGTACATGTAACTTGTTGTGTAACTTGTCTGTTATTTTTGTTCAATTACAGAACACAATCAAACACCAATTGATCGATTAAGTTCAACTGGTTTTTGGTTTGACTGTATTTGGTTAAGAAATAGCTGATGACTGCCGGTCTGCATCTGAGTGATGCAAATGTCTGAACCTTCATGTGGTTTGATGATTGACTCCAAATTTCAGAAACCTTTAACTATTTTCAAAAATGGAATCAGTTTAAAATCAGTTAAATATTGAAAAACTGTAAACATGTCATCAGCTCACTTATATTGCAACTGGAGATTCGCATTTCTGTACTGAACATTAAACATTTCAAAGGAGAATGAAGTGTACACTGTAGTTCAGCAGTAAGCAGTTCACTGAAGAGACATTAAGATATGATATAAAAAAAAGCAGTTTATTGGCAGTTTCGACGCGTGTGAAATCGGTGTGCGCCAAATGCAGACTGCAGACCTGCAAACTGGTACTTCGGTTAGCCTGAATATCACTCCGGTTAGCCTGAATATCACTCTGGTCAGCCTAAACAGCACTAGGGTTAGGTCTCAATAATAGTAATGGTAACACCATATTTCCTTAAAAAATCTCTGCCAGTCTGCAATCTGCATTTGTCGAACACCGGTGTGAATCCAATTTCATAATTTAGCTTGTGTGAACATTAATTGGAGAGCACTATCGTCTCTAAATTGCAGTCAACGGACAAAGCGTTGTCATAATGTCATTTAGTTATCTGATCGCAGACAGTACAGCTAAACGAATTTAGTCTTAGCTAGTAAACACTGCAATGAACAACTATCTGATGTACACATGACATCTGTTTGCACTTACCGGCTCCCGATCCGCTTCCATGTGTGTGGCGAAAATTGTCGTACATCATTTTCACAGCCTTGATATCCTTTCATTCAATTGCCATACTCCATTAAGACTAACTAGTGCTCCAACATGAAACTATTGGCCCGGCTGAAAATCTGTATTCCCTCGTTGCTACACAAGCACTTTGTTTCCATCGCCTTCACCTTGTCTGTGAATGAACCAATCACCTGGCCGAGTTTTCGTCACATGATCAAGTGACAGCGGCTTTAGTCGTAAACGAAACGGCTGTTGTGTATGCCGTCAACGATTTGCGACTAGCTACTCGGATCGGAAGGTCGTGTTTGTTCGTAAATTTGTGTGAACTTTGTTGTTTACACATTCTTTGTATAGTTATACCAACACTGTGTTGAAAGTGTGACTATCTAATTGCAGTGTGAGTTTAGAAGAATTGAATAGTAGACAACTCATCGGCCTGATGTGAAAAAGGAAACCTTTTTTCATCCAGCGATCCGCGGCCGTGAAAAATTCCTGGTCTGAAATGAGCTATAATTTCCCCTTTTGCCTTTATTTTTATTTTTGTAAATGAATTCTTCTGTTTATTTCATGTTATTTTATAGCTACACTCAAAAGTAAATCACTATTTTATTGCACTTCCACAGCGTGGAGCCATCCAACTCTTTCATCTCATTCACTCAGCATGGATTTTGATCGGGTTGTTCTGCAAGACATCTCACCGCAACTGGACGACGATTCGGTAAAATATGAAGCTGGAAGCAAACACGGAATCAAAGCGCTTATGGTTATGGATGATTTAAGAAAACGCCAGCAATTGTGTGATGTGACGATATGTGTAGGCAACAAGAAATTGCTTGTGCATCGCGTAGTTTTGGCTTCATTTAGTTCGTATTTTCTCGCCATGTTCACCGGCGGAATGGTGGAAAGCCATGAAGAAAGCGTAACCTTGAAAGATGTCGATTGCAAAGCGGTCGAACTGCTCATAGATTTTGCGTACACCGGAAAGCTCGACATAACAATTGACACGGTCCAATCGCTTCTTTATGCTTCTTCGTTATTTCAACTAACCGCAATCCAGAAAGCTTGTTCAGATTTTCTACTTCGTCAACTGCATCCTTCGAATTGCCTCGGTATCCGATCCTTCGCAGACGCTCATTGCTGCACTGACCTGTTTCGAGCCTCGGAGAAATATATTCATGAGCATTTTAACGACGTGGTTCAGAATGAAGAGTTTCTGGTTCTGCCTCGAGATGAGCTGGCCGTGTTATTAACCATTGAAGAATTAAATGTGGATTCTGAAGAAGACGTGTATAATGCCTTAATTGCGTGGGCGAGACAAGATGTCGAGGAGAGGCAGACTTTCTTGGCAGAGCTTCTAGGGAAAATTCGTCTGCCCTCCTTGTCTCCTCATTTTCTGGTGGATCAAGTCGAAAAAGAGGAACTTATTCGTCAAGACATTGCGTGTAGAAATCTGTTGGATGAAGCAAAGAACTTTCACATGTTGCCCGGTCGAAGGGGCAAAATGGGGAGTCAGAGATCTCGACCAAGAAGATCCACCTTTGGTAGCCTGTATAGTGTGTGTGGAATGGATTCAACGGGTCATGCAGTAAGATCTGTGGAGAAATATGACTTTCATAGCGGTAAAGTAAAGTTTGTCTGTCCAATCAACACGCCCCGTAGCGGGGTGGGAGTGGCCGTTCTCGATGGCAAGATTTATGCAGTTGGGGGACATGATGGAACGACATACCTAAATAGGTTAGAACAAGGCCATTTGTGATTTTCATTCTGGTGTAGCAAAATTTCTTTGTCCTTGAGGTCTTTTAGCTGAACTACACTTACATGAACTACAGGGAACTTTTGGAAATAGAGGAAATGCCTTTCAGATGTTGGGTTGGAGAAGGAGAGGGCGGGGCTGAAACACAGAAAAAAGGAGACAAGAGAGCAATCTGTGAGGGCTTCTGCCTCTTTCCCCACCCTTCTTTAATACCATAAAATGTCAAACTACATGATTGGTATTTATAATGACATTGAAAGTTCCCTAATATGAGATGACGATATGGGAATTACACTATGGATGCATTCACACGAACATTGTTTTCAGTCGACAGTTTTATGGCATCTGTACCACGGATGTAGATGTTGTGGTTCAATTTTATCCTCAGTTGAAATATTTTCAATCCAGTTTACTTTTTTAACCTAGGTTAAAAAAATTGCTTACTGTACATCTAGGTTTTATTTTTACTTATAAAAGCAAGCCATTCACCCCTCCCCTACTACCACTCATCCCTCTACCCCCTACTCAAGCTTCCTTCTTCCCCCCCCCAACCTACATGATCTCTTTACCCCCAGTATCTTTATATATTTTTTTCTTTGCTAAATTTGCATTAACAGAATTTGAACTTCCTACCTCTGGATCTGCTGTACATCGTCTTATCCACTTTGCAGGGCAGGAAATGCTGACAGAGTACATATTTTTAAGCTATGTTACTAAGACACTCTGAGAGTCATACCCAATAGCAAAGAAAAAAGTTTAAAAAAATAACTACCGGTAGGTTAAAAATTTTAATAAGTTAAAATTTAAACTTGGGATAAAATTGAACCACAGCATACATGTAGATGAAAGTGAGAAAATATCATCATAGTCGATTTCCAATTTACAGTCTTTCCCGTAAAACCGTGAACACCAGAAATGTTTATGGAATGTTATTGTGTTAGAAAGAAAATGCCAATCAGGTGTGAGAAAACTTAACCGCAAACAACAACGGTAATTAGTTTGTGGTTTTGAGGTTTTTTCGCGGCGATTGGTCACTACACAACATAACAGAAATTTTTTCTGGTGTTCACGGTTTTACGGGAAAGACTATAAACAATTGAAAAAATTAAAAAGAAGTCTAAAAAAATTCAGGGCTTCAACAGGATTCGACCTGTGACCTCCACTGTGATGATCATTTCTAACTTTGGCATCTGCAGTTTATATATGATTAATGAATAATTACTTCTAATGCTTCACATCATGTCACTCCTCGCAGGAAAATATGAACTCAATAAATTTACCTCGCTCCCAGTGTGTGGTTTCATAGCTCAGTAGAGCATCACACTGGTATCATATCCTGTTGAAGCCTTGAATTTTTTTCAGTCTTTGTTATTCCAATTGCTTAAAAATTAATTGGAAATACACTGCAATGATCATTTCTCACTTTCAATTACATGTACAGTATGTTCGCAGTTCATATATGACTTATTTCATTAGTTTATGCCATCTTTCCCCATTTTGTTTGTTGACTTTACAGTGTGGAATGCTATGATACCAGTTCAAAGCAGTGGAAATTTGTTGCATCCATGAATCATCCACGTCGTTATGTTGCTGCTGCTGCCCTGGGTGGCGTGCTGTATGCTATTGGTGGCTATGATGGCTTGTCAGTTCTGGACTCTGTTGAAGTGTACGATCCCAAACTTGATCAATGGAAACGAGTGGCAAGCATGTCAAGCGCACGCAGACATGTCGCTGTGGCTGTGTTGGATAAAAATGATGCAGGGGATGAAAGTTCTGGATCAGGTAATAATTCAAAGCTTCACTCAGAGACCATTTTGTAGTTCTAAAGAAACTAAAAACATGAAGCTTCATGTTCAAAATTATTCATGTGGAAAAACTCATCTCATCTCTCATGTGTTACTTAAAAGAAACTTGCTTATTTTGTGACTCCATGTTGAATGATTGTCCTTAGTGTGTTATAAAGTGTTGATTATATACAAGGCTTTATATGAGAATGTTTTTGCTTTATGAACCCTTGTAATAAAATCAAATATTTGTAATATTATCGCTGAGTCATACCCCAGGGAATCTGATAGCAAGTCTAGACTGCTTGAGCTTCCCATGGTCAACCCAAAGAGGTTGTATTCTCAACAAATGCACATTGGATTATCAAACTGGTTCAGAACTATTTATCTTGTGAATGTTCCCATTTTAGGCTATCTGTATGCTGTGGGTGGCCATGATGGGATGAATTACTTAAAGACAGTTGAGAAATACAATCCAGAGACAAATGAATGGAAGTGTGTTGCATCCATGGGTGCGCGGAGGGGTGGTGTGGGCGTGGCTACTCTTGGGGGTTGCCTGTATGCCACAGGAGGCTATGATGGAGCCTCTAACCTCAACACATCAGGTAAACCATGACACTTGAACAATCTTCTCTAGTACCTTGGGAAGGTGGAAAAAAATTACTGCCTGTGAGGACTTGACACCAGCTAAAATTCCATGCTTGCTTAACTTTTTCTCTATTTTTCCACCTGTGGTCAACAAAAGTTTGCCTGTTGGAAATTTTAGGTAGATCCCTGGTTCTAGATAAGGAGGTCTCATGCTGTAAATCATAGTATAGTCTGTTTGATTTTGCCAATTTATTAGACCCTTGTCTGTTGGCCCTCCTGTTGTGATACATTTTTCCTCATGAAGACCATGCATGATTTAAGACCCTTTTGTTGTAGTTTTCAGTTGTAGGAGATATTCCTTAAAGAGTATTCTGGAAAATGAATTACTTCTTTTCTCTAGACACAACATAGTACTGAATTCTGTTAACAAGACCTAAGTGTGTAATAAAAGAAAGTGTTAATTTTAACAGCCTTCTCGTGTTTGTGTTTTGTTTAGAACGCTATTACCCAGACGAGGACAGGTGGGCCTTTGTTGCTCCCATGAGTGTGTCTCGCAGTGGACACGGTGTTGGAGTAGTGAACGGATGTCTGTATGCACTGGGTGGACATGACGGCGTATCATACCGAAACAAAGTGGAATACTTTGATCCACAAGTTGGTGAATGGACCACTGTTGGCCCAATGGGAATGTGCAAAGCTGTAGCTGGAGTGGCCGTTATAAAGGAACACTAAGTCTGCACCTTGACATAATCCTTGTAAAACAAATAATGTGATAAGACTGTTAGAATGATTTGAGATTCTTGTTATGTTCAGTTCAGTGAGCATGCCTAAAAAGGCAGATGAGGCGCTTGAAACAGCCCCCTCCTCCTTTAGGCATTTAGCCTATTATATTCATATCCCATGCATATGCCACATTAAAAAATATAAAATATATTTATGAAATAAGCATGCCAACTTGGGCAACATGACCCACAAGACAGACAGACAGTCAGACAGACATGTTTTATTTGGCATCTTATACAATAAATAGTATATAAACAATGGATTCCAAATTCCCACAAGGATTTCAATATTCACCCCCCCCCCCCCTGAAAAGGGGGGTTCTAATCCAACATGCCATGCATGAAATTAAATATGCCATTGGTTTGTTAGCTGAATGAGAGTGATTTGCAAAGTCGTGTGCCTTCAATACTTGAAAGTTGCGTCAATTCTACAGTTGTCGGCATGCAGTATGAAAAAACAATGAAATAAAGCTTGTCGCCACACACTGGAAATACGTAACCACAAACTTGTAATTAATACGAATGCACATGTGGTTATTAAATAATTGTTTTAATAAACCTAAAGAAAAATCTTGAAGTTTTGTTCTGAATGGGGCTATACAAGATAAAGCGTCACGCAGGACGTTGCCTTTTTGGCGACTACACTATCACATTATTTTAAAGTGTGCTATTCACAACTGCCAATTTTGTGTTGAATTTTTTAAGGACATTTGCACAGAAATAGAGGACGTGATGGAGAAATTGAATATTAAACACCCTGGAAACGACATGGTGTCACTGCACTAGCAGCACGTCCCAGATTTAGTTGAAGGCCCTCGCCCAAGAGCAAAATGTTTCTTGCCTTCCTCTTATTTGTTCTGACCACATGAGATCAACAGACAGTTCAAAGGAAGTGTTTCATAAAAGAAAAGCGTTAGAGAATAAATCTCTTATTAAAGCATTAAGCCCGGGCCAACGGGAGTTCCTCAGAGTTCAAACTCTTGCTCTCGTTTTACCTGAACCTTTCACTCTTTGCACTCCCTGACTCTCATGCTCTCATCGAGTTTGACCGTGCTCAAAGTTTTCAAGAGAGTCGATGAGAGTTTTCTCTCGTTTGGCCCGAGTTGATGATAGTCGATGAGAGTTGACGAAAACTCACACGAGTACCGGCTTAGACTGCGAGCAGTCTCTATTTTGCTCCATAATCCGTAACGAAAATTTGCGAGCGCTATTTTCGAGGGGCGAGCGGCAAATCCGCGAGGGCGCCAGATGGAGATTCTATTTTGACTCCATCTGGCGCCCACGCAACTCGCGGATTTGCCGCTCGCAAATTTTCGCTTTCGTTACGTATTTTGGAGCAAAATAGACTGCTCGCAGTCTAGTGCCGGCTCTCGACAGCTCTCATCCTCGTTTAGCCCGGAATCAGTATTTTGTGTGTCGGGCACGCCATAACGCTGCAAGGTCGACCCTGCAAGTCCTGCAAAAATATTCATCGACACTGCACGTGAGCCAAAAACACAAGCTGAATTAGGGTGCATGGAGAGAACGATCTTCAGAAGGTTTTAAGCTCTCAGGTTATGGGAGAAAGAGCGAAGGCAAGCAAGTAAAGAACAAAGGCTCTCTTTTCCTATTGCATGCCATGTATTTTCCAAACAATACAACAGCTTGGAAATAAGCTAAATTTTATTTAAGTCTTGTAAAGACAAAGTTTTCTTATAGTAGTTTAGTGTTACAGTTGAAACAATTCCAAACACAGAACTCCACGATACATTTTAATAACCATTATAGAAATGACGGATATTCAAAACTCTATACAATGTACAACGTAAAGTTTCATCTAAAACTACTTTAACCTCACTAAAAACTAAAAGACGATAGCTTGATTTTTCTCGACCCATTTTGTTCTGTACCCTAAGTAAATGCAATTTCTTAAGAACGATGTCACTAAAATCGTTTTGTATTTGGAATGGTGAACAAAATGTTTCAATCATTTCCATCATCGCTACACTCACTTTGTTACTAAGACTGTTCTTCAAAATCAAGCCATTATTGTTGATGTCTTATGAACTAATTAATTAAAATATCTACACCAGGATTTAAAGTGGATAGATGATTCAATTTCCCTTAAATTAAAGAAAGTGTTTTTATTGGTTATTTATTGTTTATGTTGTGGAATTTGAAGTTAGTCTACGCCAGACACGCCAAAACTGGAGGGTAGAATATACAAACAAGAATCCTCATTGAAAACGTAAAAGCCTAAAATCAAACTTCACACTATGCTGAAATAGATTAATCGTGCTTTGAACAACCCAACCCATTCTTTAAGTGAACTGGCCTGGGATGCATTTTTGTAAGTAAACTATGTCTGTTTACAATTCTTATGCTTAATTTAAACAGAAAGAACGGATATGTACAACTAAAAGAAAGATTAGATTTCTTTTAAGTTTCATTAATAACGACTTCCATTAAAAACTAAAAGTATTCGCTTAGCTGTCCAATTTGTTCCTTGTCTTAGAAATTCGAAGTAGACATTTAATTCATTTCGGGTTTATGTTTCAACTTCTATCTGTCATTCCTTATGTCTCTTGGACCTTTGACGGAAATAACTGAGGCACACAAATTCCTGGATAATTCGAGATATATAACTTCTAGGTTTTTTCCGACGAGCCACGTTCGATGGATCCGCTGCAATGGCTAAAAAGAACTCGCGGGTCCTGCAGTACGCCCTTCGCTGCAGTTTGGCGGATCTCACACGGCTGAAGACTGGGCCCACTGTTGTGATTGGTTGCTGTTGACAGACATGGCATCTGGAGTCGTGGGCACTTCAACTGACGTACGAGCCATGATTTCTCTCTCCAGTTCCTCGCACTTTTGACGGAGCTACAGAGATGATGAAAGAATGACAATCGATTGCATTGCTCAGAGTAAAATGAGACAAAAAAGAATGTTCGGAATCGATCTCTCCTGACCTGTTCACAAAGGAAATGCAACTCTCGGCTTCTCTGTTCCTCTGATTCCTGCAAACAAACAGCACCCACATCACTTTCGCTCACAGCAAATGAAACTCACGGAATCACTGACAAAGAGCAACGACATAACCGACTATGGCTATGAAAATTTTTAACCTGTGGCTGCATGGTCGGATTCCAACGTATGAAATAACGAGTCCACAGGTCCAGTCTTCTCATACTAGCCACCGGAAATAACACCTGTTAAAAAAGGTTGTACAACTTGTCGTTAAGATCTTAAGAAAACTGTGCAGAAGGGAAAATGGGGAGTGGAGAAGATGTCTTTCGTAAATCCGATTCTCACTGACTCCCGAAAACCCCAAACAGTAGGACAAAGATACTAAGCAAAGTTTCTGCCATAAAAAAAAAAACAGAGTAAGTCAGTTCTTGAAGATTAGTTTCCGACCTGAAAAGGTACACGGACTTGTTCCTGTACCTACGTTCCACCGCGATAAAAACCGGAAAGACCAATTGTGGCAGATTTTACTCCAGACAGACACAATACTGTTTCACTTACATGTTGATGAAGATGTGGAGCATAGAGTGGGTTCTTGAACTCCATGAGCTGCAAGGTTCAAATGAATCAGCGATAACGTTACTTAAAAATTATACAATGCTATTGACGAGACTTTAAACTATGCCATAAAGCAACCAGTGGGGAGGAAAATTAGCTGCAAACAAACAAACTTACACGCGTGGTTATGTACGACCACAGAGAAACTGTCTTTGTTTTGACGTCCTGAAAAAAAACCGCAAAGGTCTGTTAATATGCAACTACATTAGATGGTTCCGGTAGGGTAGCAGCTCTCGTAAGCTTGTAATTCTACTGGTAGCAGTTGCTATTCTTTTAGGGGCTAGGGGCATTGTCCCTGTTGTTTGTTCTGTTGTCATCTCAATGCGTCGCAAGCTACTCATGTGAGACCTTACGAGAGCTGTTACCTCGCCCGATGGTTCACTAGCAAAAACCGGCTGAATAAATGTTCCTTACCTCTTTAACTCTTTGGCACTCTGAGTTATACAAGAAAGTGCCGAATAAACAGCTGGAAACAAAAACACACACAGCATCAAATTGAGTTGTTGCATGACAAGCATGCCAAAAAATTCGTTTATCAAATGTTTCTTGACAAATGCAAACATTGCCGAGTCCAAACTAAAATTTACAAAATATAAAGCCAAATGAAAAGGAAATTTGGGTTTGATTCAATATTTATAATTTTTGAAGCCTGAGGGAATGGATATATATATAGCCCAATACTCTAAGGACGGGTCTGTCAGTCCATCTGATGCACAATGTATTGCAATCAGGAACGTTGAAAATGACAACTGTTGGTTCTAAGAAATAGAACCTGTGTTACGCAAGATAGGAAAAACCACGTAAGAAAACCGTACTTTAGACATGGCCAAAAAATATGGGAAACCTTTAAACCTCAAATACAATATTGAAGAAGCCTTTCATTCAAAAACTGGCCAAAAACAAAAAGCGAGTGAAAGGCAAAGGCGGACGGAACTGGAATGGTCCTAAATCTCTAACCAAATGTATAATATTCCTTGCACATTCCATAACGACACGCGAACCTCTCAATCGTGCCGTCAGAATGTTAATTTCTGAATAATTCATTTAGTCATTCAAACATCAGAAATTACATGTTGTACCTTGTAAGGTGATCTAAGATAGTTATCAAGAACTGCTCATTGAACTCGAAAGCACACGGAAACTAAAAGACAAAACGAGAGACTAGGTTAACACTTGCACAGAGAGTCTCCTTTGTGATTATCGTCACATTAACCAAAGTAACCGAAGAACCAATCCTTGCGCGCTGTAAAATGGTGCAACAGACCTATCAGAACTGGAAGTAGAACATACTACCCGTAAAAAAAACGCGAGAAAAGGTGGACGGACCGCAAATGAGCAAGCATCTTAGCACCAAGAATTAGCCATGTTATAAAGGAGCAGAGGACTGGGTACAAATCCCTATTAGGCATGTTTATTAACTACTTTTGTTCGTGTTCTCTATGCCTCGCTATCAAGCTGAATTTTAAGTGCCTATTGAATTCGATTTAGTGGGGTACGGCGTGAGAGAGAACGCCTGTAAGAGGTGTCGTAAAAAATAACCACAGGCTTTCTCTTATTTCCTCACCCCACTCAACCACCCCTCTCCCCCCCCCCCCCCCCCATTTTTCTCGCTCGCCGTTTTCCTTCACGCCGTTCTCCCACTAACAGAACGCCTGTTATAGGCTAGATTTGGGTTGAAAAGTGAATCCTACCACACGAAAGTGCATATAAGCCTTAGTCAGATTGTGAAATTACAACGTGATTGGAGAAAAGGGAAGTCTTTAAAATACCAGAAGAGAGTTTAGTATAGAATGGAGAGACACCTGTCCCTCCAACCATGCAAAGCTGAAATAAAATATTTTCAAAAGTGTAGATGTCTTTGCGTTTAACCCAATAACACTCAAATTTGGTAAACCTATTGAAGTTCGAATGTTCTTTCCGGTGACGGACTTAAAGTATTATACTGAGCCAAGATACAAACCTGTTTAGTGACTTGCCACACGCAGTCTATGAACTGCAGGAATACCGGGGACCGCTGGTCATCTGCGTGATTCTTGTCTCCGTGACCGTAACGCTACAAAAGAACACAAATTGTTGTACATGTCTCAAGACTAACAACCTATGTCGCCTAAAAGAATCGCTTGCTGGGTTTAACTCAATATTTAAACACAGAGGATCTAGGAAGAATTCCATGAACCGACATTTTTCTGCTCCGCGCACCAATTGAGACTGAAAAGATCATCAAAAGCGAGTTCCAGTAATCATGTATTTACCTGTTGAAATTTGTGCCCAAAACTTGTCCATTCCTTCTCTATAAGAACCTGTGAAGCAAACAGCGGCAGTGGTGAAACCAAGTCAAGAGAGATCACGCACAACATTATAAGGCAAGCAGCAATCGCCAGCTTGCCTTTTATTTTGCTGTATTTTTATCGAATTCTCAAAAATTAATAAGAATTGGGAAAAAAAGAATGGGGAAAAATCACATTCATGACAAACACAACCTACCAATTTCCAACCATAAACGGCAGAAGGAAGAAGTTGAATTTTTTTGGCGTTTGAGGCAAAAAACGTTACGCTTAATCTCTCTCTTAATTATTTGCAACGGCAATACAAATGATATTAAAGTCTGCATACGAGCCTAGTGGCCCACCAGGCTGGAGCTTGTCCTGGTTTCTACATCATGAAGCGACAGAAAATATTTCTACTCCCCCCTGGATGGGATGCTAGTCCATCGCAGGATTACCCCCAGCAGTAAATTCGCCGGTACCCATTTATACACCTGGGTGAAGAGAGGCACTGTGAGAGTAAAGTGACTTGCCCAAGAACACAACGCAGTGCCCCGGCTAGAGGCTCGAACCCGGACCGTCCGATCCAGAGTCCAACTCCCTAACCATTATCCCACTGTGCCTACCACCAATACAAATGATAAGTACCTCAAATCCTTCAATGGTCCGGTAGTACGGGTCCAGAAGAAGCATGGCAAGTGCAGTGAGCTGACAAGGGAAAGAGAAAACAGACATATAAGTAAACTCTTAAGACTAAAACACCTTGAAATCCTACTGCCGATCAAGTCACTAACACACATGCAATTTAACAGGATGTAGCACACAGTATCTCACCTGTGAGGTTCTGTCCCAGCCGTCACTGCAGTGTACCACTACTGACATACGGCATCTGTCAACAGCATCAGCTATCTTGACTGCACCGGCAAGGATGACCTGAAAACACCATCAATCAATCAATCAATCAATCAATCAATCAATCAATTAATCACATCAGTCAATCAACCAATAATATAGCCAATTGATCTTCATCATGTGTCAGTGACTCAGTCTCACGACAGTCAGTTAGACAGCCAGTCAGTCAGTCAGTCAGTTAGTCAGACAGTCTATTTATTTATTTCTATTTATTACAATCTATGGTTAAAAGGGCAAAGGATAATCTACAAAAGAGTTCTGAACCCCATATAAGAACAGTTATAGACCACCTATGAACTAATATAAATACACTAAAGATAATAAATTCAGGGTATACATTAAAATATGGAAAAGGAAAAATACTTTAGTTAAAACAGTCAGCCAGTACGATAGTCAGACAGTCAGTCTGTCAATCAATGAATCAATCAATCAATCAATCAATCAATCGATCGATTGATCAATCAATCAATCAATCAATCAATCAATCAATCAGTCAGTCAGTCAGTCAGTTAGACAGTCAGTCAGTAAGTTAGTCAGACAGTCAGTTAATAATCAACCAGTGAGTCAGTCGATCAAGCAATCAATCAGTTCCATTTATCACTTATGTTTACCTTGATGTGTTCCAACCAGTGAGTTCCTTCAAGGTTTGTGAGCCAATGAACATCATCAATTGTTGGAAAACAAATGTCCTTTAGTTTACGCAAGCTAAACAAACCAAAAAAATCTATTGTATTCTCTTTATCTTTAAAATGCATACCAGTGAAACATTAATTTGTGGGGAAACCAACAATTTTTACAGCTCTGTTTGAGCTCAATCTTACACAAAAATTAACTGATCCTTCAGTGGTCTATAATTATGAAGGCTACGTAGTAACAGCACTGTGTGTGGCAACCGAATTAGGTGACAATTTCAGTGTTCGTGAACAGGTGCATTGGAACTAAATTATTATAAGGTGATTTGGTTGGTCAGTGAAATTATCTCTCAAAATTCTAATGATTTTCTACTTCTGTATGACAGCCACCATGCTGGGGAATGACTGATGAAAGTGAGGCGATACTTGTTCCAAAAGCAGATAAAGTGAAAGAATATTTAGTCTACCTTTCCCTCATGACGTGAATGTTTGCAATGTCTAAGAAAACGAGTTCTGTGTTCTGATAATTCTCCTGTACCTCGTAGCCACCACCTTTTGCCTGGAATATAATGAAAGAGCACACATTTTACAGTTCTTTCAACTTATCATCATGTATAATTCACTTCTAAGTTGTTAGTTTTGATATATAAAACCAAAACACTTTCAATTATTGTTCGCATGCAATGATAATTCTTGTTGTCTACTTCTGTTCTGGTTTCATTCTGTTAAATATTATTTTAATTACCTGATTTGCTAAAGCATTGATCTTAGGCCTTGCATCCATGATTATCAGTTTGTGACCTCTAGCATTGGCATCCAGAATGGCCTAGAGGCAGAAACAAAAACACTGACAAAGCTATCTGTGTTAAGAATGCATTGAATCCTAATACACTGAGTAGCTGAGCTCGCATGGCTCCATTGACTTTAGCCCAGAGTAACCAATTGGGGTCTGCGTGTACCTTGGTGTAAACGTAAAACCTGTGACTTCTTTCTCTGTTTTTCAGCTATTGTTTTTCTGATCTATATTGTTTCGAGTTCTTTGTTTAAAGTCACTGGTGAGTTTCACAGGTTTTTACACCAAGGATGAGCCACCAATTGCCATATTCCCTTAATATGGAGACACCTTTCAGCTTTGCATCCAAGATGATCCTCCCCTCATTGTAATCGACATCATGCATTTCCAACTGAAAGTAGACCTGTTGTGCAATATTGGGCTATTTTGTGCCTGATGATGTTACAACTGTCAAGACAATTAGGTTCATGGCAAATTTCCCAGCTAGTTGAAAAGGACCCCACCTCCTCGCACACAAAAATAACAAAAAATCTTGTTTCCATCTCATTAGAGATGAAAATATATTCTAAAAAAGTCACATGGATTCATGAACAAATGTTCCCCAGACTTAGCATGTGATTACCTGAAAGTATCTTTCATCATCCTTATTCCGGGTCTTCCCAACCAGTCCAGCATTAGGCTGGCTAGCTCGAGTGATGGACGCAGAATTCTTTGGGTGCAGCCAAGAGAGAACCTAGCGGTAACATACAAAGAAAAGCCAGCATGAATGAAACAAAAATCTAGCTATCTAGTGCTCATTAGTTAGAAGTAGACAGAGGTGTTCAAACAGAAAGAATTAGGGGGTTAGCTTCTAAAGGTATGGTTTCTTTAATCCCATTGGGAACATGGCTATATTAAATGATCTTTCATATTAAGAACTTGCTGAGTAAAACTGAAAGATAAAAAAAAAAGAATCTTACTGGAATTCTTTCTCTACTTCGGAACTTGGCAACCTGCTTCAACTCCTCATCAGTAACATTGGCCGGCACTGCTAACTAAAATGAAACATGAATCATTCACAATTTGAGACATGCACTAAATGTGACATTTAAAAATAGCTGTACGTCAGGCACGGTAGCATGCTCAACTCTGGACTGGACTGTCTGTTTTCAAGTCCTGCCCGGGGCACTGTGTTGTGTTCTTGGGCAAAACACTTTAAAATACTCTCAAGTGCCACTATCCACCCAGGTGTATAAAATGCATAGCTACAGGGGTTGTTTGTCATGCGGAGAGTATGGTCGCATAGCTAACCCTGGGCGACCAAAGTGAAAACAATGGCTCAATTTGATTCTTTGTCAGAGCAGGAAATTGAAAAAAAGTAGAAGATTGGGGTTTTTACAACACAAAAAGGTAAATGGAAGTGGCGAGGCAGTGTTCCAAGAGTTCCTCTTGAAAAAAAAATAGTACTATCAACACAGCATTGAACCGAGTTATGGCACCTTCAGTACTGCTACATTTCCTTTTGAGAAATCAGTGTATAATGAAACAATTATTGAATTTGGTTTTTCATGATATCCCGAATTATCAAGGTCTCGGTAAGTGTTATCACCCTCAGCCTTTGACGTCGGCTGGTAACACTTACCTCGCCTTTGATAAATGTGGATATCACGAATAATTGTTTAATATTGTCAATGCATTATGTGACAGAGCAAGGGCACGAACTGGACAAGGCTTGCTTCATATAAGTATCTCATGTATGTTAAATATTATTATTATAAATATTGATATCAAATACTGGCAGTAGCTGTTAGCTATTTTTTCTTAAGCACAACACATAACATACCTTACTGTTACTTATTTGTGGGACTAAAACGTGAGTTTTCAATTTTGACTGACTTGTATGTTGGCTACATTTTACAACCAGAATGTGGACAAGCTGCATTCACTTACAAGTCCAGGGTAGGTTTCACAAAAGTCATATTTTTCGTTGATTCTTGTGATCTGCCAGCACTCATTAGGTACATTCTGAAATAAATGTTTAAGAAATGATATTAGGTAATTTACAGTGTACAATGCAAGTAGATATATTTAAGCATAAACACACCATTTCACATAGTCATTAACACTTAAAGATATCTGTCGAGTGACTGTTTATTTTACCTGTCTTTGAAATTCTTTCTCTGGATCGTAAATATCCCATCCATTGGTATCAAATCGTTCTTTGTAGGAAAATGCAAAGAAGGGCTGTGAAAAGGATTTTATATTGATTAATTTCTTATCACTGTCGGCAGACTCCAGGCTCCTAACTATTAGAAACTACTGCACTACATTGACAGGCAAGGGAACATGAAACTGATCTTCATCTACATCTACACAAGTTAAGTCGTTAAAAATCTTTCAAAGACATCACACCGACTGTTTATTATTAGCTTCTATTAACTGAACAGAAGGTATTGACCGAGGTCGTGAGTACTGGTCTGTACTCACGGCCAAGGAAAAGAGGAAGGAAAAAATCCACACCCCTGACAGATAGCAAGTTCTCTTATCCCTCCCCTCCCCCACTCTCTGCTTCCTGCAGAGATAGAACATCCCTCTCATATGGATTCATAACAATGTTATAAGTGACCTGAGATGTGAACACTACGACTCACATTACATGTAATTCATACAATGTACTAATCTTACCTTGCCATTTGGAACAGGAAATGCATAAAGCTAGACAGGATGCAAATGGAAATAATTAACAAAAAATATTAGATTATTTAGCTGTCAATTCTAAATGTAAAAATATAATTACATGGTATTTATAAATATATTAACAATTAAAATAATTTGATAAATACCATGAGCTTGTCATACACCATTCGCCTGGAGTGATTCTCCACTTTGTGCGCAAAACGTAAATTTCGCATGTCCTGAGAAACAAAAAGCAAAACAAATAAACTGAAAAAATATTAATAGATCAAATGTATAGTTCCAAAAAAAAAATACTCCCCCCCCCCCAACACAGAATGAATCAGAAATTCCTGGGCATTTGGGGGGGGGATTTCTCAAAGAGGAGGGAGAGGGGTCTTGGAGAAATGGAGGAGGTAATAAATAGATATTTAGTGGAAGTTACACAATGAAATTTTTATGAAGCTAGTATGTGGACGTTATAGGTATATAATTAGCAGGCATTTACTAAAAAATTTCCTGGCTCATCATCTGGGGCAAGCTGATATTCCTATAGGGCAAAGAACTCCAACTGCTCACTTGTCCTTGCCTGTTGAGCAGGAGGCCCATGCAGGCAGATCAGGTCAATAAAGCCCAAGCTTCTTATTATAATACTGCAATATTACAAAGTTTCTTGATTAAAAAATAATTTACATCCCATGTGCAAGACATGTGCCACCTTTACTATAAAATAGTTTAATAATATTTACCTTGCAGAACAGCTCCAAGCCATACGCATTCTCTCCTCTGCTAGTGGTTCCACCAATCTTCTCTACACGGTAAATTGTACCAAGTGGCACTTCTATAGTAAAAGGAGGATCCTAGCATACAAATCACATAAATGTGGAAACCTGTAGTTTATTTGGGACAGAAATTTGAAGAAAATGCTATCTTGTAAATATAGCTGTTCACATTGCATTTACCACCATATTGATAAAGAGCATTTCTGAACAAAAATAATAGCTTACGTCATCTGCCTTGAAGTGAAGCCTGTAGTTTGTAAGTTGAAGCAGACCACGTACTGCCCCAGTAAATGGGCATAGATAGGTAACTTCTTTGGCTGAAGAAGAAAATTGTCAGTAGTGATTAAAGTGAATCTTAATGAATGTAATGCTACCTCCGACCATACACAGTAAAACTGCATGCTAATATCTTACCACTTGCTTGAATTTTTTCTCCATCGAGCAGTTTTAGGTCTCCTTGAGAGCTTGGGTCACCCTAACAGAACATAAAAATGGCTAATAAAACTAAAATACAGGTGCTTTGGGTAGTATTCATCATGCAAGTGTTTGTGTTTAGCCGCCATTTTGGATTCGCAAAACTTAGAGAGTCACCTCTACTCCCTTGGCAATATTTCCCTCGAACAACTCTCCACTGTTTTCCTAAACCAAGATGGCGACTTGATATGGGAATATCCACTTGCTCGGCTCATAAAAATATGCCGCACTGAAGGCTGCCTTTTGATCTCCACTCGCTAGACCCTTGAAATTCTACCATGCATCTCAATCATACTAATTTTGATAATGACACAACCAATAAGTACATGTATCGCACTTTAAAGTGTACCTAATCCCAAAAATTATTTTTTGCTAAAATAAACCTTTGCACCAGTTCGAAACGCATTACACCTTTCCTTTCTCCATTTTTCCAAATGCTGGCTTTTTATAGCATTCAAAAGTTAGGATAAACTGAGCATCACTTGTTGCACGACCGAGTCAGAAGGGGCGTGGGTCTATTCCTGGGTAGACATCACAACCTGATTTGCATGCATGTTTACAAAGACTTGATGCGATGTAAATCAGTTTGTGACATCAACCCAGGAATAGCCCCACACCCCTTCAGACTCGGTTGTGCAACAATTGTGCACAGTTTTTCATAACTTTTGAATGCTATAAATAGTCAGCATTTGTTAAAAAGGAGAAACGAAAGGTGTTATGCGTTTCGAACTGGTACAAAGCTTTATTTTAGTGAAAAATAACTTTTGGGGTTAGGTGCACTTTAAATGGCTAGTTTTTTGGCACACGCAACTTACTCTGTCTCCGGAAAAACCATCTTCAAAGGAACCATTGTTGGGTGAATTTGCTCTGTGCTGTGCAGAGCTTCCTTCAGATGCTCTACTGTGTGAGACACCTTTCTTCTGGGTAGTGTCCATTACACACGCAGGGAACTTAGTTGAAACTTGCTGTCACCTGTGGTTAAAGCGAGGTGCTTCAAGCAAGTTCAAAAAAATCCATGTCACTCAAGTTTCCCCAATAGGCATCACCGAGTTGCACTGCATGCCCAAATGTTATCTTGCACAGACAAATTTGTATAACTACAGTAATAACAGTGATTACAGTAATAATTATAGTTTTATGGCAAAAGCTGTTATTAAGTCCCTGTTTTAACTAAAACAGTTTAAAAAGGAGGGGTTCAAGCCCTGCCTGGGGTAATTGAAACATGTTCTTGGAGAAGACACTTTACTCTTACAGTACCCCTCTTCACCCAGGTGTAAAATGGATACCCACTATTAATTAATTATACTATTAATTATGTAAGACTCCAAATAAAACATGTCTGTCTGTCTGTCTACCCACAAATTTAATGCTGGTGGAGGGGGAGGGGGTAACTTTGTGATGGACTAGCAACCCATCCAGGGAAGAGTACACTGTACAGTAGTTCAAAAACCAGGATAAGGTACGAGTCATTTCCTAGGCTGCATTCCGTGCAAGTTATGCTAAAGATCTTCGGCACGGATCTTTGAATTTTTCCATTTTAGTTCTTTAAATCTTGCCATCTATTCTCGGATTATTCTATGTGAGCTTCTCATGAACATGGGGTTCATTGAGGGCCGGGCACAAGGGAAATTGACCGGCCGTGAACAAGACTTAGCCATGACTTTGTCCGGCAGTTTTTGTCTTCTCCACTTACTTTTTTTTATAAGAAAAACTTAAAATGCCCAGCTGAAAAACCCTACTGACCTCCTGCACAAACCCCTGCATGAAATGGATCTTGGGCCATTTGACTTGATGCAGGCGTACCCTTACCCATGGGATTAATACATGAACAAATGCCGGTTACTTCCCAGGGGGGATGGGCACTGCTGGAATTGAATGGTACATTATTTGCAAATGCATCAGTCCACTGACTCATTGTACTTAATACAAACAGTAAAATTGATTTTAAATTTTCCCAGAAGTTTTCAAAAGAATTTCAGGGTTCATTCTTAATCAGAGGTAATTAATATAAAATCTCTGCTGGATGCCACGGCAAGACGAGCACATGCAATGCATATTTCTTGAATAGCTAGAAATGACAGAATGTCACTCCCATGGCCAATGCTTTTAGTATTACGCTGGGTTTTAATTAAACTCCGGACAATTGACTTCGTAAAATCCCATCACTCACTAAGCAGAAAATAAGTTAAAAATAGCAGGGATCATAAAATGGGCAAACGTACCGTTGGATTTCCTTTATATTGTGCTTGGAATTGTCAAGGAAGTTTCTCGTCCATCTTGGATTTGGGCTCAACCAAGCCTCGCAATGGAATGTAGGTCCAGAAAGACTGGGTACTAATGACATCATAGAACATTCATGGCACTTTTTCTGGTCACGCGAAGACAGAATTGAGCCAAATATACTATATTTAAATATTCTGTGTGCAACAAAAGACATAAAAATATTCTTATGTTGAATATCTTGAGTATAATATTTTGGAAATGTGAACTTTTCGAAGCGGAAAAATTGCATTGTACGTCATCACTGGCGTCAAGCCTTGAGGACTGGGCATGATGGTCAGCACGGAATCGAGGTTGGATTCCCAACGATGGCGACAGCTGAGACGCGAAATGTGAGTACTTCCTTCGAATTTTGTTCTAATTTCAACAACAAAAAGATCATGTGTTCTCACAAAGAGTAGTAATAATCTTAGATTTAAGATTACTTCAAACTTTGGTCTAAAAATTACCCCGATATGACGTGCTCTGTGGCCGAATTCTTTTTCGAGAAATTTTTGCCTGTGTGAACAATAGAAATTGACATGAAAACAGACGGACAAGCTTAACAACACCCAAAAGACCATTCGAACTTGGGAAAAAGTTAAGAGAAAAATTACACAAGTTTAGCGGCGAATTAATGTAAATTGTTTCTAACATGTTTTGAGGCTGTCTTGGAATTGTTTTAAAACAGCTGTCGAATAGCATACATGAGTTAGCGTAGAGTATTTGTTTACATAATTCATATTAAAAATATTATGTAGACGAAACGGTTTTACGAATTTCTGCTTCGGGAAAGCATTGTTCGAATAGCTTTTGCCTTTGATATTGAAACCCACTCTAAAATTTCTTCTTGCCTATATAGCAAACTTTTTAAAATGTCACCTACTTATTATGAACAGTCTTTTACAACTGCAATGTTCTTAATTTGGCTAGCTGTGTTATTTTTCAAAATTCTTGTCGCATGGGATGTTATGGGCGAATACTTTAATTTGCAGTAATTCGTTCTACATATACCTTAATACAAATCGTTACTTTTTAACTTGGTATTTATTTAATTTTAATGTTGCTAGCAAATGCATCAAACTTGCATGCTTCATTTTCTTAAAAATGTAACTACAGCTAGGTTTTCGGGATTAAACACGAAAATGTTGATTTTTCATTATAATAGTCCATTCGTGATGTAATTAGATATCATTAAAATGCCTTTCTTTTAAAATGACATCTGCCATTATTTTTCCTTCTAAAGTATTGGAGTTCTTGAAAATATATTTTCTTCTGTAAATCAAACAGACCTAATGCACTGGTGTGTTAGTACGATTGTACAGTTTTGTATCACTGGATTTCATTTCATAGAATTTAGAATTATAGGTTACTTTTAACATATAATTGCATGTACAATAATTGGATAAAGTCTGATGAAACTGTTGTTGATAAATATTTTACAAGCTCATTGGATGAATCAAAGTACATTTAGGCCAAAACGTACATAGAATATTTCTGTATTTATTTAGTTATGTATTCTAATTTTTAGGAGGATCAAGTCTCAGAAGACATACCAGGTACATTTATTTGACCTTTTATGGTTCACATCACATTTAATATGATACATTTTTTACTGAACAATTTATTGTATATATTGTTATCACTAACTGTAACTTAAATTTATTAAGATGCTTAAAAAGCTTTGTAGGTGATATGTCTCAAAGATGATATATTGGAGCTTCAAATTAGGGAAGGTGTGAAATATCCACAATGTTATATAAAAGTGATTTGTGGTATTGCGTTTATTTCTACTTGATTTGACAAGATTGTACTTAATATTATAACAGAATTGGAGGTTTTGAATGGTATAGTAAGAGACTGCAGTTTCGAAAGTTCATCAAGCCCACATGTATGCTTTTACTGTAGTAATTGCAGAGTCTACATTTATTTTTATGAAGATCAAAATTCAAGCTATATATTTATTTATTATTTGCTGATGTCTTCATCACGATATAAGCATTTCAGAAAATTTGAATTTTCATAATAATAATAATGGTAAATTTCAGATGGCAAGCTTTCACTTTCAATACAAAATCCCTCACTATATGAAATTTTACATTTAACCAGTCAATGTTTATAGTGTCAATTAAACACATTGCTGGTATAAATTTGTACTTCATTTTGAAGAACACGCAAAGTGTCTTGATATTAATCACTTGTGTTTCATGTCTTATGTAGGGAGTGATGATACAGAAAAACCTATACCAATGGATACAACAAAATCAGTGGAAGATGGGAATGCTGAAATCAAGGAAGAAATCCCACCTACTGATGTTTCTTTGATGACATCAATGTCAGGAGACACAGGTCTGTCAACTCCTTTACAAGAAGACCAATCCAACATCAAGGTAGGTTTATCCATAGCTTCGTGACTTTTTTCATGACGTTATCTTGAACTCGTCTTTCTTGTTCTTGTACCATCATTGTGTGAAATCTCCGAACAATTGTTTACAGCTAAATTATTAAAAGTGATCTCAAACATGCTGATAGCTTCCTGCATGTGCCAGTCAGTCTTAATATTTTCTTTCTTGGTTCATTGTATTTTCCATGTACATACATTTAAAGAATTCCTTTTGCATGTATACAATGTACGTTTTATTAGATATATTTTCTTCCCGGTAATGTTGACTGAAGCTTTTCATGTTTGAGAATGTCTTATCATGTTATTGATTAACTTGTTTGGCAAAAAACACAGCCACACATAATATTATACCAAGTCCAGAATAGTTTTATGTTCATGTGCAGCATAAGCTTAGTATACCAGCTATAATCTGTTTGTCAGGTTTTTAAGGAATTGCTGCTACACACATGTGCTAGTTTACTGTCAGCCTGCATCAGTAAAGTCAGTCTGATGTATTTGTAGTCAAATGCATTACTTAGCAAAAGTACTTCACTGTATTTTAGAATATTTATTAAGATTCTCGCTATAGTTACATGTAATTCTAATTATTTTGCAAGTTGCTATGGTATATGTAGGATTGTGAGAAAACAAAATACACCTCCAGCTGTTTTAGAACTTGTTCCATCAATGATTCAAGTATTAATTAAACTTTTTATTGAAAAAGTAACTATGGCAATCATTTAGGGCTTATTAATCATCCAGGTATTAAAGTGGCAACTTTCTTTGCACCAAAATTCATTGAACATTTTTAGCAAAATAAAATAATTGCATTCAAAAATATGAAGCCCTGGTTATCTGTCAATTTTTGAAGGTGTTCATATGGCTTGGCAGTAGTTAACTGGGTTGTATAATTATAGAAAATTAATAAAAGGTATTAAAATTAAAGAATACATTTTGTGATTGGAGCAGAACTCTCAGGAAGTTATATTGTACATGGTTTTATTAATTATTTACATGTGTTCCTGCAAAGTTGTTTGTCTGATACATTTTGTAATTAGCAAACGAAAAATGAATATTACCTTGGGGAATAACAATACAATGTGTACATGAAATTGAGAACATTTTCTGTACATCTATCAAGTTTTTTAAAAAAAACAGTTGTTAGGGAATAATTATTGTCAAAAGCTGTCATTAATGTAATAATAATAATAATTATAATAGTGTCAAAACTAATATAGCGTGGATGAATACTTGCTTCAATATTTTAGGCCAATGCCGTGAATCATTATAATATGCTAAAGGCAACAAAGCCGTAATGTTAAAACCCAATACACAATGAGTCTCAGAGTTTGACTACCTTTGGAGGTTGACTACACAATAGTTTTATTGAGAGCTGTGCCGCCATGAAAGATACAGGCAGCAGTCTATATTATATATCTCAATAAATCTTCTTGTTTACAATTTCTACTCAGTACAGTAAATGAGAAGAATTTGGACAGTCAATAGCTGTTTAACCTACAACACAAACTAATTTCTACAACTGACGTGGTAAAGCTGGTGTACTATCTTTGAACAGACTGTTTTCTTCTGCATTTCCCATCAATATCCCAACAAAAAATTAAAATAAAAAACTAATTGAATCAAATTTCAACCTCACAATAGTCATACTTAAGAAAGTTATGATAACTTTTAGTCATCCTTAACCACTTTAAGGTGGATGCAGAGGCAGAAAGGCAAGGTGAAATTCTGGCTTTTTATGGTGAAGAAGAAACACGTAGTTATGATAGTCCAGAGCCAGGTCCCGTGGTAGAAAAGGATGACATTACCATCAAGAAAACAACAGAATCTGACCAGGTTGGCCAAATACCTTGCTCATAAGATTGATGAGCGCTTATACACCATTCAGTATCTGTAGTTCCAGTGGTGGCTATTACATTGTCGTGAAATAATTAAGTTCAAATACAGCTTTACTTGAAGGGCTTTAGTCAGCCACACCTTTGTTATTGTTTACATGCGAGAGTTCTGGCAGTATTATATTTTATGCGGAGGATGTTGAAGTGAAAGAGATCACCGAGAAACTTGCTGAAGGTAGTCTAAACATGTCCATTAACCTAACTTATAGCAATACAATAAGGTTATGCTTCATCGTACAATTTCCATAATTTTAATGGCATTGAAAATGGCAGAGGCTGACTAGGGTCCTTTTTAACTTTATACTTTGCCAAAAAAAACAGTCACATAATCAATTACTCTGGTCTTGGTTTGCTTTCATCACCAGAAATATGGGCCAAAAAACACAGCAACAAAGTTTATCTCTGCTCATACAACAGCCATATTTGAAAATCGCCATACAATGTATTGCAAACCTATTGAATAAATGTACCTCGTATACGGAAATGGATTGTGTCTCTGGTTATGTCTAACGGAAGGAAAGGCGTTATTTAAGTTGCAAATCTTTTTATAAATGGACATGATAGTGCAGTATATAAAAGCTACTCAACAGATTATCAGAAATAGCCTACACATGAAAAAGAAATAATGTTGTTGACTACTGAGGGTACATACTCATTCATTATTGACAGCCAGGAAAACATGAACCTTGACAAAAAAAAGCCTGCATATTAGAACTAAAAGCTGTGATATTATTTTATGCAGGAGATAGAGAACATTTTTGTCGCATGCAAAATAATTCATGTGTGAACTGCAGATGTAGATGAAAGTGAGAAATGATCGTTGCAATGAATTTCCAATTTAAGCAATAGACCAATTCCGATATATTATATTCTAACATGCCACTGAGGCTTGGGGGAATAAAACAAAAGATTTTGCATCGAGGCTTAGGGATGAATAAATAATTTCTTTTGTTTTATTCCCCTAAGCCTCGGCGCCATGTTAGAATTTTAATATATCAGAATTGGTTTATTGGAATAAAGAAGTCTGAAAAAATTCAGGGCTTTGACGGGATTCGAACCCATGACCTCTACAATACCGGTGCTTTACCAATTGTGCTACGAAACCACACATTGAGAGCGAGGTCCATGGAGTTCATATTTTCCTGTGAGAAGTGTTGCTAAATTGTTACAGATTGAAACACTCATGAACTGGAGATTGTAAAACAGCTCATGTGCTTTTTCTCATTCTACAAAATTAAAAGTATTTAATATTTTGAAATTTAATACCCTTCCACTGCCTGCAGAGATAAACTACTATTCATTCAATGTTCCATGATAGTTTGGGAAGTAAACAAGAGCTAAAGTCACTTCAGCGCTATTTAGCAATTATTCTGACCACAAGCACATGTTGGATATCAGATGATAGATAGCCAAAGAAGTTGGCCACAATCATCTCGTATCCAGCAAGCATGAGTGGAGATGCCCTCAAAGATAGATAAATCTTCTGCATCAACATTTTAACTCCTTTTTCATTTTGTAGAGCATCACAATTTACACCATGATGGCTAAGCCAATGAAAACTCTTGAATGACATTATCTAATGATCCAGTTTTTAATAAAAAATGCCAATTCCAGGATTTAGGAAATTGTTAACCAGCGTAAAACGATGTTTTGTTCCATTTTGATAGGTTAAAGAAGAACCTTCTAAGGAGGAGGAGGAGGCCCCAGAGGACGAACCACTTGCTGAAAACATGGGTAATGCAAGCTTCCATACCATCCGTCAAACATGCTGTCGCTAACGGGTTCAGTTCTACCATGGTTTGAGCAAATGACAAATCATTGGAGCAGTATTAAATTGAACAGTATAAAGTGTTTTCACATTTAATTTAAACTCCCTGATTATTTGCCATAGAGAAGCACATCGCTTGTGACACCTGTCATTTTAGCATTGTGCAAGTGCACATAATTAGATATGTGCTGATTTCATGCTGCATTGCCGTTGAGTAAATGCAGTTCAATGAAGCAATAGACCTTTTTACCAATACAGCGGCCATTTTGAATTCTATTGTTTTAAGTAGCTATTATGGGATGCCCAGGGGGCAAATTAATATGTATTTAAAAAATTCAAAATAGCCACTGTATCGGTAAAAAGGTCTATTATTATGTAACTTGAAGGACACTAAAGAAATGTAAAAACTGTTTTTAAAATAGGTGACAGAAAGAACATCCAAAGTGTCTCGGACCTGGGCAGAATCATTTCCCCACAACATGTGTCCTGTAGGTCCAGAAAATATCCATGCTCCCCCACAGAAGGGACTGGAAATTCCTGGGGGTGGGAGAGTTCTCAAAGACCAAACCAAAAAAGTTTAAAAAATGTACATAAAGATTAATTTGGAATTTCCAGAGGGGTGGGGGGTCTTAGTAAAAATCCCTTCATGGGGGAGGTCTGGATAATCTATGGAACTACACAATACAACTTCTGTTAAACGTTTGGAGCTAATTAGTTCCATAAGTACTATTTCTTTCACAAATTCTGTACGGGAAACTTATTTTAATGGAGAATTCTTATTGAAAGCTGGCGGTGGTTTGTGTGGTTCCAGAAAATATCCGTATGTACCCCACAGAAGATAATTGGAAATTCCAAGTTGGGGGCATCTCAGAAGTCAATATTTTTAAAGGAGCAATGTCATGGTTTGTGCATTTTGAAATTCGTCATTTTTTTTTAATTTTCGAAAAATTAAGGTGGCTCTGAACCCCCTCCAGAGAAATTTTTTAAACTTTGCATAAAGTTGCATCTTCTCATGCTTATTAAAATTCGATAATAAAAAATGGGTGTCACTGAGCTCGTTTTTGAGTTATTAGCAGTTAAAGCTAAAATTGGGTGGGTGTTTTTAGC
>OX393568.1:21395830-21485830 GCA_947652115.1 Blastomussa wellsi | reverse complement strand
CCCACCCCCTGTCTGAATTTCAAACCCTTTCAACTAGATATATGTTCTGTGAAAAAAAGTGGGGAATTTTAAGGTAATTTCTGAGTTCACTCGCCTTTTAGGTTGGAAGAATAGCCTCAGCAAGTGGAACGAATTCTTAGCAGACGATTTGGCAAACTCTTTAGATGCACCTCAAGAATTCTTTGTGCAGGTTTGTCTCGCGTCGTGTATTCATTTCTTCAACATATTGCTGGCTTGCAAGTGACGTCATGGAGGCCATGTTGGTGGTCAAGAACAATAGCACTTCTCTCCCATGGGAACTAAATTCTATTTTTATGTAAATCCTTCGAAGAAAATGTCTATTGTTTGGACCCCCAACATGGCCGCCCTGTCACGTGGTTGAAACCCAAGAATATACAGATTTTAAGAATCGTGTTTGAAATTTCCGAGACTCTGGAACAATAAGTTGAGTTCTACGAGACGCTCGAAATTCATAAGCCACAGCCAACATGACAAGGAATAGTGAAAACTGCTAGTACTGTCTATTTAAGTCTTTTTTCCATAGTTTGAACATTTAGAACCACCTTGCACATCAAACTTTTGACATTACCACATACAGTACTCCTCAATAGCTGTCAGTTCAATGAGCTACGTCGCTAAAGTTTGAGTCATTTTTGTGATTAAACCAAATTACCTTAAAATTTAGGAAACCTCAAAATAATAGTTAACTAAGGAATAAACACCGAAGAGGTGATGCTAAACCAAAAACGAATAAGGATGGTTCAGGATGTGAAAGATTGAGATGGATCACAAATGACGAATTTGAAATATAAAGGCTAGATTTTACAAGATGGACAAACGATTGCATAGCACATAAAACCAGCGTTGCACTCTCATCTTGTCAAAGCAAACACAGTACCCCATAACAATGCTAATCGACCCTACAAATATTTGTTTTCTAGGATTCCACAGGAACTGCTCCTGGCGTTCATCAGTTTAAAGTGGGAATGAAATTCGAAGCAATCGATCCATTTAACCCGAGTCATGTGTGTGTCGTGACGGTGATCAAAGTTCTGAAGTTCAACTACTTTGTCCTTGGAGTCGATTCGCTGGCCACGTACTTTGTGTGTCATGCTAATTCAATCAACGTGTTTCCATGTGGATGGGCTAAAGCACATGATCTTCAATTACACCCGCCTAGAGGTAGGGTATGAACAAACGATTGAGCAAGCAAACGAAGGAAAGAACGAACGACTGAACGAGCGAGTTGAAGAATGAACGTCCGCGAACGAGAGAGTGAACGAGCGAGCGAATGAATGAACGAGTGAACGAGCGAACGAACGAGTGAGCGAAAGAACGAACGGACGGACGAACGAACGAGCGAGAGAACAAACGAACGAACGAACGTTGGAACGAGCGAATGAACGAGCGAACGAATGAACGAGCGAATGAACGAACGAACTTGAATTTGAATTTGCCGAAGACACTGTTCAAGTCCTCCAATGGTCTTGAAATCGAAAATAAAATCTTTCTACACCTTACATAAGCCATGGAATTAAGAACGGTGTATTATGCACACACATTTATGTGAAGTAATTTTCTATTTTCCATTTTTTTTAAGACTACACTGTGGAGGCATTCAGCTGGCCTGAATATCTTGCTAAGACGGGTGGTATCGAGGCTCCTATACAGCTCTTCAAACAGGTAAGGGCTTGGAATCCTGTTCAACCATGAAACAGCACGTGTACATTTGTATTCATGGATGAAAAATCTTAGACATAGACATAGTTTATTTTACTTGGTCGCACACTTGGGTGGGGGAAAGAATGTTCTTAATCACTGCATCCTACTATCGCTGTACATAAACCGAGTATGAATGAGTCTCTGACTTGTCCGAATTCTAGATCTTGAACAGAAACGATTTATTTTCGACTAAGTGAACAAATTTAATTTTCACTAGTCACGTTACACGGTTTCTCGGTTGTAACCTCACACAACGTATGTGATCAGCATGAACTTGTTTACGTAACTTTTTGTGCGCTAGACTCTGGGTCGCACAGTTCGGGTCTTGCCCCGGATGGGGTCATTGCGGTATGTTCTTGGGCAAGACACTTAACTCTCACAGTACCCGTCTCCACCCAGGAGTACAGGGGAGTTTTTGGTACAACCTGACAGAATCCTGGGGAGTAGTGATACTCCAAGCCGCTTCATGTCACAGAAACTAGAATAAAGCTCTGCAGTTATGAACCAGTTGGCCATGAAAGGTTTTACTTTCACGCCGTTTTCTTCTTTGAACGCCGGAACCTCTCGAACTAACGTATTTTGCTCTCGTTGCTTTCCTCAACCAGGACCAAAGAGGTGAAAACAGCTTCAAAGTGGGAACTAAATTAGAAGCAGTAGATCTGCGTGAACCCGCTCTCATCTGTCCAGCGACAGTGACAGACCTGAAGGGACCACTGCTAAGAATCCACTTTGACGGATGGGACGAGTCGTACGATCAGCTTGTTGATAAAGACTCGCTGGACATCTTCCCTGTTGGCTACTGCTCATCTGTGGCGCATCCATTGCAACCTCCAGGGTAAGGAAACCGTATTTTCGGTTGTTTGTATTTTTGGTGATGTGCGATGTTTCATAGTTGTGCGCCGTTTCGTTAAAGCCGGTTCTCACTAGCGCATAAGCATAAGAAGTGAGAACACCCGCGACATAAACATAAGGACATACGCACGCGCAGAATACATTTTTTTGACGCAATACTCGATACCAGGTCTCCTCGATGTTTAAAAACAAGATGGCTGACGTCTACAGATGTCATAGCGTCCGCCATTTTGCTTGTGATACTTTCCGCAGAAGTCTGGGTCAAAGTGACATGTGACTGGTTGAAAGGCTTATGCTTATGTCGGCCCCGTTCTCACTTGTGAAAACTGCGACATAAGCATAAGCGCAAGCCGACATAAGAAAAACAAACATACTTATGTCGCGGGTGTTCTCACTTGCTTATGCTTATGTTATGCTTATGCTTGTGCTTATGCTTATGCGCTAGTGAGAACCGGCCTTTACCACGCGGTTAAGGTTTCTATTTGTGGGGTCTTTATTTTGAGTTCCCAACTTCGTCGGCACGTGGCTGGTTTTCATTGGCTAAGGCTAAAAGAAAGCCAACATAAAGATGTCTCTCTGATTGGCCGTTTTCACACAAGAGACGAACAAATCGGACGGACAAATCGTCTGACGATTTGTTCATGTTTGTTCATCTGATGTGAATTTAGGTCGTACTTTGGTCGACTTGTTCGTCTGGACGGACAAATGGTCTGACGATTTGTTCATCTTTGTTCATCTGATGTGAATTTAGGTCATACTTTAATCGACTTGTTCGTCTGGATGGACAAATCGTCTGACGATTTGTTCATCTTTGTTCATCTGATGTGATTTTAGGTCGTACTTTAGTCGACCTGTTCGTCTGGATGGACAAATCGTCTTCTAAAAATCGTCTTCATAGACGGACAAACAGATGGACAAATTCAAATTCACTTGACTGTTTACTCTTGACTAAAAATAAGCAGAGTGCAAGTGATAACAAGGCTTATCTACTCGTTGTCTTGTTGTAGACCAATGCCTGATAGATACGTGGAACAGTACGGCCCAGGAGCTGACGTGAGCCGTCCATCAGTGCCCAGACCCCTGAGCCGACCTGTCAAGAGACGAGCTTCTACCGACGATGACAGCCAGAAGAAGAAAGGTTGTGTTCTGAGGCAGTAGTTCCCATTATTCTATTTTCGTTGTTGTTTTTATCAACTTATCCACTGCGAAAGCCAGTTATACCAGTGAATTACACTCTTCAACCAAGTCATCAATACTTTCTTTCCTCTCCCATTTCAGCCAAGTCTCTGTACCCTCAAGAGATCGTGTATTTGAACAAGCGATGTTATCTGGGTCCTCTGCTCAGTCGTGACTTGATGCGAAGCCTTCCTGACGCCGTGCGAGGCTCGGTGGTCGGTCCTGAGAAGCACAACATCATGCGCCTCTGCATGCAGTACTTGGTGTCGGCGTCCATCAATCCCAAACAGGTGCTTGAGCTGTTTAGCCGCGAGTTTTACCAGAGCAAGAAGAACAGGTACGAAGTGTCACCTTTTTTTGTTCGTTGCCCCGCCTTCTGAGAATTATGGAGCCAGCGGTTTCACGGTGGTGTTAAACAAGTGACTGACGTACAGTTATGACGACGAGCTCACGTGACAACTTTTGGCGAATGAGCGAGCGAGCGTTCATGAAGTTTTCTGATTGATTATTACATTCGGAAACGCATCGAGTAATTTATCAAATACGAGAGACAGTGTTTCATCGGGATGTCCAAACACCGAGAAGAGAGTTGAAAATACGACGCACAGAGGAGCATTTTTAACGAAATTCGAGGTGTTTGGATAACCGATAAAACACTGTCTCGAGTGTTTGATATATCGAAACAAAAGCTAAGGAGTAAGCAGAGAAATAAAATCGTCAAGATCTATGCTAATTAAGATCGGGTATCCAAACCTCCTTCATGGTTATGATTTTCGTTGTTTTAACTCGATGAGTTGTTAATGAGTTTGAGCAGTACTTTTAAAAGTGTAAACTTGCAGGATATGGCGCATTTCTCACATATAATCTTTTGTCCCTTCAAAGTTGCTCTTTTTAACCTTCAACAAATTGAGGTTACAACCTTCACCTTGAAACGAGCGAAAACACCAGGTTACCATTCAATTCAAGATAGAAACACCATTTCTCCTTACTAACTACGGCACTTTTCCTTTAATTTGTGTCCCGAGAATTTGGTGTTATATCTGTCACAGCATCGATCCAAACAGAACACGCAACTCCACGTTTCAACTCCAGTTTATTCGTAGTTTGGTGAATCTAGCGAGAATACAACTAGAGTACCACGAGAATACTGCTAGTAGTAGGTAAAACGTTGTTGCTCGTTATGGGCTTCCATGGGCGTTCTTAATCGACACCGTGCCTGGGAAAACTTGGATTTTTACTTGAAAAACACGAGCGCCAAAACACGACGGCGCCATTTTTCAAGATAGCACATGTTTTTCTTCCCCGCAAGGTTTGATGGGTATGAAAAGTGAAAACCGCTTAAGTTCACACCGCTGGCTAAAAACAAAACTACATGTTCTTTGCATCGCAGTGAATATATTTGTCTAGAAATGCAACAACCTTAACAATATGTTCCCGACACAATCATCCCTCAACATCCCTCAGTTGACGATGTCCGCAATTCTCCTCGCCTGCCTGTGTACCTTTGCATTGCTTCTGTGAGGAGAATTCAAGTCCTCATCGCTGATTTATTGTCTTGTTTCTTGCAGAGAGTTACAGCTTGGCGGCACAGTGTGCATTGAAACCAAAAGCAAGAATGGCAAGCGACTCATGCGCCGTGTCCGTGTGGTGAACAAAGCAGAACACCTTCAGCCGTATCTTCAGCGAGTCTGTCAGGTTCTGGGGTGCTGTTCAGAGCTTGTGAGCGCTACACGGTATCCTCAAGGATATTGCAATCAGGCGAGCTGCCTGAAAGGTCAGCAAAGCAAGTGTTTTATATTTCTTAGAGGGGGTAAGTTTCTAAAGAAACTGTGGTGCTGCGTCGGTGAGAAGTATAACGATATAATTTGGTTTTATCAACTGGGTTGATAATGTCAATTGGCCACCGTAAAGAGATTAGGGCTAACGCTCGAAACGTCAGCTCTTGAAACTCTTTACGGTGGCCAATTGACATTATCAACCCAGTTGATAAAACCAAATTATATTATTTTATTTTTCTTGCCTCGCGCAGTGTGCTGAGGTAAAATATTGAAAGTTTCGTTTCTAAAGGTAAAGGGGAAGTTTTCGTTCGATCCTGGTGAGTCCAAGTGGCCCATCAGGATGGAGTTTTACCCGGTTTCCTTAGCGAGAGGTGACTAGGAATATTTGTGCTTCCCCCCCCCCCCCCTGCTAGTTCATCGTCATTGACATGCCAATCTTAAACACCCTGGTTGTCAAAGAGGACCATTTTGCCTATCTCGTCAAGCTCGCTTTTATTCTTCAATTGCCAGAGTCATTAATAATTTATCAAAGAATAACGAAGGAAATCAGAGTCGCGAGTGTGGTTTTGAAATGTGTTCTTAAAGATGTTATATTGGCTTGGACGACTGGGAACTAACCGGGCAGCTGGAAAATGGGTATCGTAAAGAAGAACTGAAGGGGGGCTGGGGGTAGGGGGGTGGGGGGTTGCTATAGGGGAATCTTTGTTTTCAGTATTTTCCTCATTTGCATAAGCTAATGTCTCCTTTATTATCATACACAAAATTCTGAAAATTCGCGGATTATTAGGTTTCACAAGCTCTTTGTAAATATGTGGAGTCATTTCGAAAAAGAGCATGATGCCTCCTACGCAAAGTCGAATGCTGATGAGGGAAAATGTAAACAATGACATCAACAAAGATCGCGCTGTATAGACTCGTTTGGTCTTGCACGCATTCCTCATTGCGTGACGATCTCAAAGAATGTTGCTAAAATTGTAACGCCATCTTATTTCAGGAAAAGACAATGGTGTGACGTCCTCAAGCGACGGTCGCGCCCTCCAAGAAACGGTCGCCCATGTTCTTCCTCCCCACGCCATTCCCGGTCACCCTCCTCCCAGTCAAAAGGGGCGCAGCAATAACTCGGCAGCTGTGTGGCTGCAGCCGGTAGAGAGAGACTCGTCACATGATTCAATGGTGTCTTCCACGAGTAACCTGCCTTCATCTGCGGCTCAAGAGTCGGACGCCGCCTCGGTACTATTGTACCAGAGCTGCAACAGTGGTAAAGACCCTCGCCTGTGGAACGTGCAAGAGGTGACAGGCTTCATGTACTCGATCGGCTGCTCCAATTACGCGGATGCCTTTGTTAAAGAGGTATGTTTTGTCCAACACCTTTGTCTATGGGAATCATTATCTTTCTGTCTGGCGTTGCGTGACAGAGAGAGGGCCAGAACAGGATTAGGCGCCATACTATCAAAATCACTAGAGTGGTAAAACTGCAGTTCGAAATTTGAACTCGAAGCAGTTCGATTCTTAACACATGATCGGAAAAAAAATTTTCACGTGGTTCGTGTTTGCGAGCGTCCTGTCACTGATGATGTGATTTTAACGGTCGCTTCATGGCGATGTAAACATCGTTTTTCCAGAATTTGTATGAACAATAATGACCCTATCGAGCCAACAGAGTCGGAAAACACACGAGATGTATTCAGCTTGAAAGAAAGACACGTTTTGTTTAATTTTAATGTGTTTCATACTGTTTCACGAAGCTTTACTTTCTGTTGGCTCTCCGATAAATAAACAGTGTCCACGTGTCCAGTTTTTAATTGTTGTGATCGAGATTTTCGCAGCGCGAGGCGAAATTTAGCGACTGCATTTTACCCCTCTAGTGATTTTGATAGTAATGCTTGCGAATGCGGCGAACGGTCCGGATTCGAGCGCTAACTGGCGTCAAAGTCGTGTGTTCTTTGTTAGAGTACTTGCAGTTCCTCTCCTCCTAGCAAACGTGTATCAGCCTGGGTGCACAAAACATTGCTTAGAAACGGCGCCTATACAACACTTCAAAAAATTCGTTACAACGGAAGATTTTCAGGGTATGTTCAACAAAAACAATGGTCAAAAGTGTTGAAAAAAGGTATTTACACATCCTTTGCCTCTCCTACCCCAATGCAATCTGTTTTTTAAAAAAATCTGTCTGGCGCGTGAGTGCGTTTAGCATTTGGAAAAACGGTTCATAGCGATCAAGTTTTAACTAGTTTTCCAACACAATATCCCCATGCTTTTAGGCGATTTCTCCTGCAGCGTTCGTTTCACGTGGTCTCTCTCTCTCTCTCTCTCGTCTTCTTTCACAGGAGATCGACGGTCGCGCTCTGCTATTGCTGACTCAAGAAATGTTGGAATCGTTAACAGAAAACAAACTTGGGCCCATGACGAAAATCCAGAGCGCTGTGAAGGCTCTAAAACAGGCGTGGGGCATATGAAATTATGAATGCAGATTATTATATATCGTAAACGTCACAGTTTTATTGCGAATTTACAGTAGTGGTGATTGTGCTGACTGCACAAGTATTTTGTAGCTATATTTTAATTTTTTCTACTTTGACCCTTCAAGCCCTGATATCGACATACAAATTCTAGTTGATGGCACATTTACCGCCAACAAATGGCCGTTTTTATGCTAGAGACGATTAAGTCGTCTAGACGCCTTTGCATGACGTCTAAGACGTTAAAGGCGTCTGGTATAAAAACGGGACGCATTTAGTAGACAGCCTGACAGAAAAAAAGAATAAGAAATAAACTTTTTGTGCGCGGATTTACCAACAAATCGACTTGCAACTGGCTGGAAACATGGCGGGATTTCATCAAGGTTAATGGCGTCCCGTTTTTATACCAGACGCCTTTAATGTCTGAGACGTTAAAGCTGTCCGTTAAGAGCGTCGTTCGGACGCTCTTACAGAAGGACGCGTTAAAGCCATCAGGCTTTAAAGGCCTCTGTCTTATTTACCGTTTTTATACTAGACGTTAAAGTCGTCTCAAGACAGCTTTAACGTCTCAGAAGGCTTTATCGTCTCCAGCATAAAAACGGCCATTATTAGGAGAATGTGTGGATTATCTTATTGTGACCAGTTGCCTGCATGCGAACCTTTGTGACTTGATCAGTTTGTTTGGGCTCGAAGGGTTAAGGTCTTGTGTAGGCATGATAACAATATTATTATCATTATTATAGGGGCGGAATGCGTGGCGTGCAAAATAGTTTTTCCAAAGCCGCTAGAAGCCATTTAAAGGAGGTTGTGGGTCGTTGACTTTTAATTCACATGTTGTCAAGAATCTTAAATAGTGAAACGCTGTTTTAGAAAAACACTTCACAAATAATGAAATTCCATTAAGCCATTAGGAAGTGAGAATGCCTGTTAAACGATGGGGAGGGTGAAACGAGATTGCAATCTCGACAAACGTGAAGTTGAGTTAAAATTAACTGCAATTTCAAAATGTGGACAAACTTGAAAACGTAAAGTTTCCATGCGAGCTTCTCAAGTTTTATAGTAATAAATGGACGGAATATTTCTCGCAGTTCTCCTTTAAATGCCAGCATCGACGTGCATTTGTTTTGAGGGGCTTCTAATGTAAGTCGCTTCTAGTCCAAAAGCTTTATTTATGCTGAAGGTGTTATATAGCGTGTTCGTTTAGTTTAAAAGACGTGCCGTGAATCCCGTGTATCGCGAATTGTTCCAGAGTAGTGTATAGCTCACCCAAATCATTTAGTTCAACAGTTTTAACAGGATTTTCTGAAGGCTTAAAATAACACAATTATTCAAACGTAAATACCGTTTAAAATTTAATGTATGTACAGTGAAATATTCGTAATTATTAAATATGACAATATAGCCACTTACAAACGGTCGGCCTCTAACATTCCCCACCAGAAGAAAACGTCGGACAGGTGGTGTAGTTAGAGCGTAGTAAAGGTCTTCAGATTGTAATTTCAAAAGGAGTTTTTGTTCAGAATTAATTTGTTTTTTAAACTGCTGGCAATAAGTCGCAGTGTGTGATTTTTTCATAACAGCTCGTGGCTTTTTTCCAACGCCTTCTGTATTATTATTCTCGTCCCTGGAGCCGCTTGTCTCTCTTAGCCGGCTGGGCCTGTGCACGAGGAACTGTGCTCTTGGGACACATGATTTGATTGGATAGAATCTAACAAAGGAAGTCCAATCACATCAGCCGTTTTAAAATCTCTTTGTTGTCAGTTAGTTTACTGCAAACGGTTGATTTGTTTGTCAGATTCTAACCAATCAAAACACGTGTCACCAGAGCCACGTGTTTCTCGTGCATAGGCCCAGCCGGTTAAGACGGACAAGCGGCTCTGGAACGAGAATTGTTTGGTCCGTGTTTTTGTCCGAATTTTGGTTGGATTTTTTTTGTTTTGTGTAGCCATGGTGACTGTCTCGGCTATTTTGTGACAATGTTATGTACAGCGGGCATTATAAATTTGTTCTTGTAGGGTAAGTAAAGATAGTGTCATGTTCTTTATAATAATCTGTAGATAAATTCATTTCGTCAGTTTGAACTTTTTTAAGATAAATTTGTCAGTAGAAGAAAAATTTTAAAAACTGTAGCTGCTCGACCGCCGGTTTGCAAAAAATTAATTAACTCTTTCTCGTTACCAGCCCACTAATTGTGGTCGAAATTAATTCAGTTACTCAACAATTAATGAGCATAATTCTGTCGAATCTTTCTTGGACAAGCACTACTTTCATTCAAATTTGGATTGGACCCGCTGTATTTCGGAAGGAAGATTCGTTGCTTAGCAACATGACGATGCCGTTCTCGTGCTGTTTCTGATTGTAAGCCTCGGATTGGGCTGTCCAATCAGAGCTAGTTTTATGAAACGTTTGCGCAGAATTTTTCAGAAAGTTTCTCAGTGAAAGGGCTGTGGCACAGATCGGAGAACCTGTTCGTGGAGTGCGTCTCCCAACTTTCTCCAATACCCTGCTTGCAGTTCGCACATAGATGTAACATAGATACTCTCGCTTTCTAACTAAGCAAGGCACCACAGCCATTTGTCACATTAATGATTGATTTTTGACGGCTTTTTTATGGGTTCTGTTTGGTTTTTCGAGTCAAAATCCTAACGCGTATATCATGAACTCTTGGGTGGAGTTGTCATGGCAACTTCATTCCTCTACTTCCTAATATATCTGTTTTCGATTGGTGAAAATATAAAATTGTCAAAAATGTTTCTCGTTAATTAGGAAGTAGCAAGGCGTGACAGGCCGCACAATCTCTACTGGTGTGAAACATTTACAGGAGGTTGCAAGGCGTGACAGGCCGCACAATCTGTAGGCACCTGATTATAGGTTACATGAAGTATCTACCTGGGCGACTTTTTGAACTGCCGCGAAGTATATGCTAAGTGCAGTTGAACTGTGCACGTTGCTGCCCTATAAGTGTTAAGTTTTGTTATTTACTGGCATAGAAGACAATACAATGTATTTGTTACGTATTTAGAACGGGAGTTTGCATAATCATGATAATCACAGTTTACAATGAAATAGCGTTACTTACATGTGTAACAATTAAAGGAAATTCCTAGGTGTAATTCACAAAAGAGAATGAATCTGCTCATTTCTGTAAACACCTGTGAAAGAGAAATCTTTAAAACACTTGTATTTAGCGTTGTTTCTTCAAGACGCGTGTTTTGAGTGATTTGACTCAAAGTTGCCCACATTGGGTATGTGCCACCCAGATCCCCAAATTCTGACCCAATTGTCGAAAAATTGCATTCAATACATCATTACCTAACGATAGCTTACTGCGTGCATCATGAGAATTGCATCATGCAGTTATGATGATGTCAACGAACCTAACAAATGTAGTTTTGAAAATTTCTGCTTATTATTTTGAAGTTTTCGTTCCTTCCAATTATTATACCCTAGCCTGTTCCAGGCTCTCAGGTAGTGGGGCGCACGAAGAAATATTATACCCCGACAAATGAAGACTGCAGAACAGCCTGTTCAAGGCTTTTGGTAGTTGGTAAAGGCTAACGGCGGACTGGCAAGTCAGCTGACAAGAATGAATAGTTCTGTCAAATCAATTTATACTGTTACAGCAACAGCTCTGGTAGCGAAGGCTTGGAGGAGCTGCTCCCCCGCCTGCGCCAAAAAATAACAGCCCCCCCCCCCCCCCTTCTCCGTCGCCAATGCCCAGAATAAATTACGTAGAGACCAGCAGTTGGATAATTAAATTT
Organism: Blastomussa wellsi; assembly: GCA_947652115.1. Taxonomy (NCBI): domain Eukaryota; kingdom Metazoa; phylum Cnidaria; class Anthozoa; order Scleractinia; family Plerogyridae; genus Blastomussa; species Blastomussa wellsi. The sequence goes on along the minus strand of OX393568.1, from coordinate 21,474,082 downwards.
TCTATTAGGACGACCCACAATCACACTCCTGCTGTTTTGAATAAATAGAATCAACGATAATGAAAAAACAACAAGAAAAAAAATACTTTAGAATTTGTTTTCCCATTATTTCGGACAGTCAAGCCGTCCATGTACAATGTTTATTTTATTTCGACCCTATTGGTCCATTTATTTTTTTTTTAAATTGTATCACATGTCCATCCGCAACCGTTGTAGATAATATATATTGTAAAGACCTTCCGCGTCCCCGAGGAAGGACGCGGCTTGACTGTCCTAAATATTAAATATCGTGAAAACAAATTCTCAAGTCGTTTTTTTTCTTTGCTGTTTTTCCTTACCGTTGATTTGGATATTTAGCCTGTTCCAGGCTCTCAGATAAACCTCTTCTCCCTTCCGCTCCCTTCACTCCAATATCTTTTATTCGCGTGCCCCACTATCTGAGAGCCTGTGAGAGCCTTGAACAGGCTATTGATCATCAAAAAATTTGAATAAACATTCACTGAGATTGTTTACAAATTGTCTCTTGAGACTCCCAGTACTTTCTTACATCTCGGAACACTGTTTGTATATCTTTCTTTCCACGAAAGGTCTCGGTTTTTCTTAATCATTAAAAATGGTAATATCTTGCATGAGGATGAATGCAAATAAAAATTGCAATCACAGAAATTTTACAAAAGGTGTATGTCACGCAATTCCACAGCCTTTTAGGGTAGCCCATCTGGGCCGGGTAGGCTTCAGATAGGGTCAGTGCTTTGATCACATGCTGTAAGTGAGGGCATCACTCCGCTACTCTCTGACTACTCGGTAGTAAATAAAATTAAAAATAGGCGGGGTCACATGTAGCCGGGGGGTACTCCCTTAAATGTTGGATAGGTGTGTACCACAAAGGTTCTTAAACCCTGACCAAACCCGAAAAATGACACCCTATTCAAGGAAAAACCAAAAACCTAAGAAAGGTGTAAACGGGTCAACTTTTTATCGTTTCGTAACGTTTTCAGTTTGACAGACCGTTTCTTTTTCGTTTAGCGTGTTGTTTACGCACTGTAGATTGCAGAATAACGTAATAATACAATTTAGGTACTCTATCTAACACTAAGGATAACACCGTGAAGAATGCCAAAACAAGACAAAAATGATACCCTATTTAAAGACCCATTTAAGGAACGGAAACCTCGAAAAACCATACCTATCTCGCGGAGTACCCTACCCGGGAGCTGTAGTGAGAACTATTTGATTTTCTAATATTACCGCCTGTCTTGAATTCACAATAATTGTTGCTATCAATATCTTTGTGTAACACAAACTATGGGTAGTGCAAAACTAAATTACGATTTACGAAAGAAACAACATTTGGCTTTGATTTTTGATACCGGGTTTGACGTCAGTACTCGCTCATCGAACAATCCTCGTCCCTGAAAGACACTGATTCTTTTTATCATGTACTTGGCTTATACCAATTTGCAGGTCTTTCGTTACGCAGACGGAAGGTTCAAATCATAAAATCAAAGTAAACAACGTGTAAATGCTTGCCTTAATCACTGATAATTCATGCGAAACATACAGCCACGTTAGCATAAGTTACGCATGCATATTTTGAAATAAATCCGGCAAGGTCTCGTTGTGCGCGTGGTAAGAAAATGGCGGATCGATCTCGAGAAGGATCCAAAAGCCTTTCCGTATCAAACGAACAGTACAAGGACGTTCTTTTAAAAACCACCGACCAACTGAGAAAAGACGGAGTGCTTTGTGATGTTCGCCTGCTTGTCGAAGATCAATGTTTTCTCGCTCATCGAAGCATTCTAGCCGCTGGTAGCCCGTATTTCCGAGGTTTGTTTACAAACGACATGAAAGAGAAGATCTTGATGGAGTGTAAGCTCGATCAGCTGCAAGCAGCCGTTATGGAGCCTCTGCTTTGCTACATTTACACCGGAAATGTGACTCTCGTGGAGGAAAACGCGGAGAGTCTCGTAGCCGCCGCCGATTACTTTCTCATTCAAAGCCTCAAAGATGTTGGATGCCAGTTTTTGGAAGCCCTTCTTTCCCCCACCAAATGTTTCGCCTTGAGAGACTTTGCGGAGAAATACAGCTGCGATTCTCTAAAAAACGCTTCTACGAGCTACATTGTGCAACATTTTACCGAAGCTTGCGACACCGAAGCTTTCAAATCCGTCGATTACAAAGTGTACACCGAGATTATCGCGCGCGACGATCTAGAGATTTCGCGCGAGGAAGATGTTTACGAGACGCTGATAACGTGGGTGAAGCACGACGTAGAAACGCGAAGAGAGCATTTCGAAGAGCTGTTCAGCAAAATTCGTCTCACTTCATTGTCCAAGCATTACTTGATTGATCAGGTAGAGAACGAAGAGCTTGTAACTAGCAGTTTCTACTGCACGAAGCTCGTGGTAAAAGCTTTGAACGCGTTCGTCCTTTACGAACACGACGATCGCGAACGTGCTAGGAACAATCTTAAAAGACACTTGGATGTCATCACCGTGTGCGGCGGAAACTTGAGCAAAGAAGCAACTTGTTTTTCTCCGGCGAAGAAGAAGTGGCTGCCATTAGCGGACATGCTGAAGGCCCGAGACGAGCACTGCACGGCGGTACACGATAATGTGCTCTATGCATTCGGTAGCACCCAGACAGAAAACGGGCAGTCTGTAGAGCAGTACAACGCCCACACCAACTCTTGGATAGCGGTAGCAAACATGCCTCAAATGCGCTGCGCAGCCACGGCTGTGACGTGCGGTGATCATATCTTTATCATTGGCGGGAGAATACCGAATGGAGGCTCCACCAAACAAGTCATGCGCTATGACGCCGACATCAACAAATGGTCCATCGAGACACCTATGTCCTCGAAACGCGCCGGTCTCTGCTCAGCTGCGTGTCACGGTTTCGTGTACGCGATCGGCGGTTTGAGCGACAGAAACGAGTTCCTGCGAACGGTTGAGCGCTACAACCCGCGGAAGAAGGTATGGAATGACGTAAAACCTATGCAAGTTGCACGCTATTTCGCTTGCGCGGTGGAGATGAACGGCAAGGTCTTTGTAATCGGCGGCCAGTCATCAACAGGGGCCTATCTCTCCTCCTGTGAGGTACTGGACCCTGTCACTGACGAATGGGCCTCCCTGCCAAACATCTCCGTCCCGCGCCAGGCGGCCGGTGTCACGAGACTTGGAAACCGGATTTACCTGTTTGGAGGATGTAATAACTCGGGGAGTTTGGACAGCGTGGAGTGTTATGATGAGCGCAAGAGAAGCTGGGAAACAGTCAGCAAGATGCCTTGTAAGAGGTCCTGGGTTCAGTGCGGCGTGCTCAGAGTGGCAAAAGATCTTTTTCAGATGAACTGATCAAATCATAATAACATTTTTGATCGAGCTCTCAAAAGAAATCATAGGTTTATGATATGACGAGCTTAGAAAAAAATATTTTTATACCCAAAAGAATCTTGTACAATTGAAAGCTGGGATGGTGTTTTGACATATTTATTGGCCTACAAAGAACTTGTTTATCGTATCGAAAAGAAGCTAGATATAAAAAGAGAACTCTTAGAGTGTCACTAGAACATTTGAGAAATGAAAAAAACTAACGATTAGTGTTCGAAAACTTTAATAACTGCTGCGGTGTGGTGTATTTTTTTTTCATTTTGGTTTGTTTTTTTCTTTTCTGCAGTTTGACAAACTGCCGGTTCAGCCAGTATTTTTTCTAGTTTGTGAAATAAGAATAAACTAACAGTAAGGTAGGTAAAACGATTATCGAGGTATATTTTAGAGCCGAAATCAAGGACGGATATTAACAAGAGTACAGACAATAAATACAAGGAAATATTTAGAAGGCGAAAGTGAAGTTGAATATCTGTAGTCTAAAAGTGGACAAAATGTTTTCGCTATATTAGGCCAAACGTCTTGGAAACCATGCCTTTTGAGGCCGCACATCCTGAAACCCTTATGTAATGGATTGCCCCCTGTCACCCTCCCCGCCCGGGTTGCCAGTCAATCGTACGCGTACCCAGTCCGCTGCAAGTCACCCCGTTCTCTGACTCGTCCCCAGTCGTCTCTCATGGTCGTAATTGATTATTAACGAGGGATGCGCCGGGAGCGTGGGGGGTTTCCGCCAGTCGACTCCAGCTCCCTTCGGAGAATGAGAGACGGCTGGGGACGAGTCAGCCCCGTTCTTGCCTTTTGTCACAGAGAGTTCCAAGAATTGAAGTACACTTCGGGTCCAACCACATGAAATAAGATCTGTTTCACAAATTATTTTTATAAAATTTTCAAGCTCTAAAGACGGTGGAATATTGGGGGCAGGGGGTGACCATTGACATCACATCCCAGAGGGCAATTAATTTCACATCACTTGAAGCAAGTTTCGGCTCCAATTGGACACTCTTTGTAACAGACCCAGTGGATCTTTATCCTCACTGGATTTTCTGGAAAAAAAAAGGCACCGGGTTGGCTAATTTGCCACTGGGTCCGCTCGTTTTCTGTTTTATTTTGCTTATTTATTATTAGTTTTTGCAAACAAAATATGCTGGGTCACACCGCACAGTCACTGGGTAAAATCAAAATATTCACTGGGTACTGGGGAGACTAAATTCCGCTGGGTCCCCTGGGTATGCTTTCAGTGGATCTGTTACAGAGGGGTGTAATTAGCACAAGGATCGAATCACATGTTTATAATAATTTTAAATCTCCATTTCAATACTTTTGCCTCACGCTGAAAATAGACCTTTTTAGCTTCGTTTGTTTGTTGCCCCATTTCAGATCACGTGATGATACCCGTGAGACTTATTGCTTTCAAATTCAAACAAATCCACGCGGAAATGAATGAATAATTTCTAAATGGACAAAGGAGTAATTCTCGGGAGAGCATCACATGATCTGAAATGGGCAATTTACATACATACCGGCTACATGACCTATGTAACTGACCAGGTTCTTTTCTTGAGAAATTCAGCTTTATAAGTTTACAATTTTGCCAATGTGCAATCCGAATCATACTAACTACGGTACAATTACAACAATACTTGTTCCATTTTGTTCTTCTCGTAAACTTTTTATAGGAGGGCCACTGTCACGCCAGATTTATCATATTTTGATAAGTATGGCCTGTAGCTTGCTGTAATCGTGCTTTGTTGTCTTGCAATAGAAGGAGAAAAATCATGCTAAAAGTGGTAAAAGCAAAGAACTACAACTATACTACTGTATCAACTAAGAAGAAAAAATAACTATTAAAAGATTAAACATTTCACTAGAATTTCAGCTTTGATTTGGAATCTTTTTATCAAATTCATTCGTGTATTTGGTGGCATTCCGCACAATAACGTGGAAATTAGAACATAAAAATTTCCATAATCAGGCGTGGCAGTGTCTCTTTAATTGAAGATCACCCGAAAAATGTGAACCGTGAGCGAGTTCGTTATTTACACAAACTGAGTTAATATCATTTCATCACGTCGTATCACGCATTGTTCAAATACCGCAGTAGGTGTAATTGACTCTGAGCAAACTGTAGGTAACATGGCAAACGAACAGCGTGCGTTTATCGATGGCGGCGCAATTTCTCATTCAAGCCAGATTCTTCGAACAATGAATGATTTTAGAAAGGAAGGATTACTGGGTGATGTGACTATCAACGTACAAGGAGGACGAAAGTTTGTAGCCCACTGCACTGTGTTGGCTGCTTCGAGTTATTATTTCCGAAAGCTTTTCACGTTTGGCTCGCGGCCAAGGGAAAATTTCGAAGTTGATCTGGAATGGCTGTATGCTGGAGTTATGGAAGATATTTTAGACTACATGTACACTGGGGAGATACAGTTAGAAGAGAACGCCGAAGTCATCTTAACGGCTGCGTCCTACTTCTTCATCGAAGGGCTGCAAGACGTTGTCATCGAGTTCATGCAAGAGCACTTGAATGTTTACAACTGCTTTACTATTTTATCTTTGGCTGACGGACATTCGTTTCAGGCGTTGAAATCTTCGTGCATCCGTTTTATTGTTGTTAATTTTGTGCAGGCTTGTGGTACGCCAGCATTTCTCAGTATAGACAAGGCACTCTTGGAGGAGGTCATCTCGAATGATGATCTTGTAGTGAGAAACGAGATGACCGTGTTCAACGCTGTCGTACGCTGGATTAGCAGCGACTTAGAGAACCGAGCTTGCCATTTTAAAGATCTTTTCGCATGTATCCACTTAGTTGGGATGTCAAGGGACGTTCTTTTGAGCAATGTAGCCGGCGAGACGCTCGTTCGGGAGAACGTTACGTGCCTGAAACTCGTGCAGGAAGCACTGCAAACAGTCGTCTTAGGGCGCGAGATTGCCACAAGTCCCACAGAGGTCTCCAAGAGATCACCAACTGAGTTTATTAACGCTATAGTAATGTGTGGTGGTACTGGTAGCAAATATGTTACACAGAATATTAAACACACTGTTTTCTACGTGCCTTCAATCGATCAGTGGTTTGACTTGCCTGATATGCTGCATGGACGAAAAGGTCACTCGAGTGCAGTATGTAGTGGTGTTCTATATACCGTTGGACATCATTCCGTTTTCAGGCAAGAAAGCAGCAAGGTGGTTCAGTTTTACGTCCCAGGTGACAGCACCTGGAGTACCTGCGCCCCTCTGCCGGTAGCAAGCTGCTTCTCCGCTGCAGTGGCTTTCCAAGGGCAGCTGTATGTCCTCGGCGGCATCCACGACGAAAACGATCGTAAGACTGTTTCTGCTCGAGTTATTCGCTTCAACCCCGCGGTTGATAAATGGTACCCTGTTACGAGCATGAACTGTGCTCGGCAAGGCCTGTGCGCAGTGGTGCTGGATGGTAGTATTCTTGCCTTAGGAGGATGCGGCCCTGACGATAACTTCTTGCGCACAGTAGAGAGGTACGACCCGCAGCATGACCGCTGGGCCTTGGTGGATTCCATGATGAAAAAACGCTGTCTCGCGTCCGCAGCGGTCGTGAACTGTCAGGTGTTGGTAGTCGGTGGTCGCGAGACCGACCATGACTCGGGAATTCTCAACTGTTGCGAGTTATATGATCCTGTCAGTGGCCAATGGGTTCTGGAGCCTGGGAGACTGAACACGGCGCGCTGTGCTGCCGGGATAGTAGCTCTGGCGAATCACGTGTTCGTGTTTGGAGGCGAGAGTGAAGATGACGCACTAAACAGTGTGGAATGTTGGGATGCTAAAACACGCCAGTGGACTGTTGCGACACGTATGCCGTTCAGCGCGTTTCACGTTCAAACTGAGGTTCTTTGCCTGCCAAAAAACTTGATAAGTATTTAGTAATGAAATAAATATGAAATAGTTCCCGATTACCACGCAGAGATATATTGTTATGCATACAGGTGGCGCTATTTCAGGCGATTCTACTTAAAATCGAAAGAAATTGCTGTAAAAGCAAACGCGTGCGTTGTTCATGGTTCTGTACAGTGGTTTTTGACTGATGACAGAATCAGTTGAAAGCTGTTAAAAACGTAATAGCAACATTGAAAAGCAAAAAAAAAAGGGAACAAATGGTCAAAACGATTGCAGTGAGTTAAAGCGATATCAACTTTGGCTCACCATTGTTTGATCACAACGATGATCGACAGTACCTCTCAAAAACATCTCTTGTTCATTATGTATCTGAGATTTGATCAGGAAACTAAAATATTGATTTCTATTTTAAAGATTGTTGTATCTTAGTAACTAGATACGGGGCAAGGGAATCCGGGAAAGTTAACTGTGAAGTCAAATTGGAGGCTTCCTTAATAGCAAATCATGAGAGGAGTTTACGAAATGCGTGCTTCGTATACTGATATAACGACGCGCCCAAGAACTGTCGCTGTGGAAACGCGTTCGTTAGACACGGGCTGGTTTTATATATTTTCACACCGGCATTTTACTGTTGGTAATTTTGTTCGGAAAGAAGAATATCGTTCATTGTAATGTATATACTGGGGACTTTATTCTAAAGGTGTTCGTTTATACACTGATTCTACTGCCCGCTATGCAAATCAGCAAACAATCACTTCGTAATGCAATTCTTAATTGGAGCCTTCATAAGACTATTTACACTGACTCATCTCCAGTCGTCTTCTCTTTTGCATCGCGCGGAAAGAGGAGGCATGAGTGAGAACAGAGGATCATTGGAAGGGAGACTCCCTCTCTAAATTTCTCGCTTCCCATCATCCTCTGCTCTCCGCTCTCTGTTCTCACTCATGCCTCCTATTTCCGCGCGATGCAAAAAAGAAGACGGCTGGGGACGAGTCAGCTATTTATAGACTGTTTATGTCCACAATTAACCAGCGATCAGGCGGGAGGGAGGAACAAGTAATAAAGTACAATAACAATAACGCCTGATTGCAGGCTAGATCACACTTTTCGAGTTTTGGCTGCAAGCAAAGGGACGCAGAGTATGTTTTCCGTCGGCACTTAATGCATTTTCCCAAAACATAAATGTGGACACGTTTCGTGAGAAGTGGGCAGGCCTTTGGATCGGCCAATGAATACATACCAGGGCTGCGCGATCTGAATATTTTCTTGATGATGATGATGATGCCTTTTATAACTCCGTCTCGGAGCATAGGCCACAGATAAAGCGCCCCCACCCTCCTCTGTCTCTGGCCTTCTGTTCAATCTGATTCCAGGTGTAGCCTTTCAGCTGGATGGTCCTTTCTGTGTCTCTTTTCCAGGTGTTTCGTGGTCTTCCTCGCCGCCTACTTCCCTGAGGGTTCCAGCCCAATGCTTGCCGCGCTATGCAGGTGTTTGATCTCCTAAGTATATGCCCGATCCATGTCCACTTTCTTTTCTTAATCTGTTCTTTGACGGGTAGTTGACCTGTAGTCTCCCACAGGGAAACATTGCTGATAGTATCTGGCCAGTAAATCTGGAGTATTCTGCGCAGACATCTGTTGATGAAGGTCTGTAGTTTTGACACGGTCTTCTCTGTCATTCTCCATGTTTCTGAACCATAGAGTAGCACGGGCTTAACATTTGAGTTGAATATTCTAATTTTAGTGGCTGTTGTTATTTCCCTCGATCTCCAGATGTTCCCTAGGATATTAAATGCGCTACGTGCTTTCCCTATCCTTGCCTGTACGTCCTCGTCTGTTCCTCCAGTGATGTTTATGACACTACCTAAATATGTGAAGGATGTTACATCTTCTATGTCACGGTTTGCTATGCTGATGTGCTCATTGGACTTGCTATTCACCCTCATGATCTTTGTCTTGTCAGTATTGATTTTGAGTCCTAGTTTTGATGAGATAGATTCTAGTTTTGAGGTTTTTGCTTGCATCTGGGAGTGGGTGTGAGACAAAAGTGCCAAGTCGTCGGCAAAGTCCAGGTCTTCAAGTTGGTCAACAAGGTTCCACTGTATGCCATTCCTAGAGTCAGATGTTGTCTCCTTCGTTGCCCAGTCAATGGCAAGAAGGAAAAGGAACGGCGATAGAAGACATCCCTGCCTTACACCTGTTTTAATACTGAACTTTTCGGTTAAACCACTATCATGCAAAATGCGACAGCTCGTGCCCTCGTATGTGTTCTTTACTAATGATATGATCTTTCTGGGAATTCCGTAGCTGGCCATCAGGTCCCACAAGGTGTTTCTGTCCAGGCTGTCGAACGCTTTCTCATAATCTATAAAATTTATATAGAGTGGGGTCCTCCATTCAAGTGATTGTTCTACGATTATACGAAGGGTGGCTATTTGGTCTGATGTCGATCTGGATTGTCTAAAACCCGCCTGATTTTCTCGTAGTATCTCATCCACCGCTTCCCTCATGCGTTCAAGGATAATGCGATTTAGAACTTTCCCTGCTGTTGACAAAAGCATGATTCCTCTATAGTTCTTACACGAGCTTAGGTCGCCTTTCTTAGGTAACTTCACCAAAAGTCCCTCTTTCCACTCTGATGGTATAAATTCCTGATCCCAGATCTTTGCTATGAGGCCGTGCAGCATGTGCACTGAGGTGTCAATATCAGCTTTCAGTAGCTCCGCCGGGATGTCGTCTGGGCCTGCCGACTTGTTGTTCTTTAGTGATTTAATTGCCTTTTTAACTTCTATTTCAGTTGGAGGATCGCAGTTTATGTCTAGTTCTTGATCCGCAGGTAGTAATGTTGGAGGGTTAGTTGGAGGGGGTCTATTTAGAAGCTGTTGAAAGTGCTCGACCCATCGCTTGTTTTGATCCTCTGTTGTTGTTAACAGGCGTCCATTTAGATCTTTGATTTGGTGGTTAGATGCCTTGAACCTACTTGACATTTGCTTTGTTGTATCATAAAGTGATTTCATATTGTGTTGACTGGCCGCAGTCTCTGCCTCTTTTGCAAGGTCTTCAATATACTTCCTCTTGTCGTTTCTCACGCTTCGTTTGACATCCTTATTTGCTTCTACATACTCAGCATGGGCTCTCACTTTTTGCAGTCTTGTACGTGCGTTATTTAGGTTCTCCTTTTTTTTCCTTTTTTGGGCGATCTTGGAGATGGTATGATGAGACATCCATGCTTTATTTTGTTGTTTCCTTCGACCAAGTGTTTCTTCGCTTGTTTCCTTCCACACCTTCTTCAACTTCTCCCAGCTTTCATCTATTGGGTCCTCATGGTCTTGCATATCTTGGAGGATCTGATATTTATTCCTGATTGTGATGGAAAATTGCTGTGAAAAGAGTGGGTCTTTCAGAAGGTTGGTGTCATACTTCACCCTGCTTACTGTGCCTCTAACTGATCTTTTTAGTTTAAGCTGCAATTTACCCACTAGGAGATGGTGATCTGAGCTGGCATCTGCTCCCCTCCTTACTCTTACATCTAACAGTGTTCTTCTGAACTTCCTAGATATGCAAAGGTGGTCTATCTGATTTTCTGTTCTATAGTTAGGCGAGACCCAAGTAGCTTTATGCACTCGTTTGTGTGGAAACACGGACCCTCCTATGACCAGCTCGTGCTCTGCACATAAGTCTGCAAATCTCTCCCCGTTGTTATTCATTTCGCCTAGTCCATGCGTACCCATAACTTCTTCATAGCCGATATTACAACATCCAATCTTCGCATTCATATCTCCCATTAAGATGGTCAGTTCCCTTTGCGGTCGGTTGCTGCCCATCACCTTTCTAAGCCGATCGTAAAAATGGTCTTTTATCTCGTCGGCTGCATCGTTGGTAGGTGCATACGCCATTATGAATCTAGCAAGAATCCTGGTCTGCTTAGTTCTAAAAGTGGCTGTAATTAGTCTGGAACTTATTGGTTCCCAGCTTACTAGGGCTTTCTCTGCTTGCTTGGATAACATAAATCCCACTCCTTCAGTATGTGGTGCCCCATCGTGAGTATGGCCAGAGTACAATATGAGCTCTCCCGTGCCAAGACGAAATTTACCTGTTTGAGTCCATCTTGTTTCTGCAATCCCCAGTACGCTGATGTTATACCTCCTCATTTCCATCGCTATCATGGACGTCTTTCCTTGTTCGTACATTGTTCTTACGTTCCAGGTTGCTATTTGTGTGTGCTGTCTTGGAGAAAGGAGGATCGGTCGGGCAGGTTCCCGATTCTGCTGGCTTTCCCTGCTCGGCGTCATACGTTCAGATGAACCCCTTCCTACAGGACAGCGGATGTGTGTTTGGTGCTTCTGTGTTTCTGTAATAATATAATTTTTACTAGGTGGGGTTGTTAACCCCACGCTAAACCCCCAGACTTGGAGGACCAGTGTATTTTCTGTTAGGGTTTTTTCCCTTAGCCATAGGTTCCGGTTATTAAGGCGCCGGAGTCTCGCCTGTCACCATTGCCACTCAGCTGTAGCACTAAGTGCTACATTTCCAGGGTTACGGCGAGGACGTGTGGCATCTGATTTGCTGACAGAGCCTTTGGAAACGGTGGGCATTTCTCAGCATTTTTGGAGCGTACCTGATGGCACCAGCACGCTCCACTGAGACCCCTTACCAGCCTTCAACCCTGAATATTTTCTTACTTTAACTATATAGGTGGGCCGGGGGGGGGACGGCCCCACCCTCCCCTCCCCGAGCAACAAAATTACCGGTACGCCTGTGATCGCCTATGCATGTAAGGGAGAATGATCGTGAGTACAGACCGAATGCAGTGAAGTCTTTACTCGCTACCGAGGTCAGGATTGACCCACACAGACCGACTTAACAAGATGTTTATCATATGGCCAAATTAGATGGGTTAAATCCTCTTATTGCAGCCGGCTCGTACTTGCTGACATTTTGCTGGTCGTTCTCTCTACTTTTTTTCTGTTTTGCGTCAAACCTTTCGGGTCTTTCGTTTATTTTTTTGTGGAATCAAGTCACTGCTTTTGTTGCTTTTTGTTGTTGGTTTTGTTTGTACCTTTCCCACCGCAAAATGTATGAGTCGAGATGCCTTTCTAGATGGGAAAAACTCGACCGCGGTCAATATCGATTATAGTAACTAGCTCCCAGTCCTTATGAAACGTGACCATATAGTAATATTATAGACTGTTTGCTATACAAGTATATTTCCCTTTGTTTTTCTGTAAAAATATATATTTTTTTATAATTTTACAATATGAATGCAAAATTTAATGCGATTGCTTTTTTCATTTTTGCACTGATGGACATTTCTCAAAGTCGTTCGCTGCTCGTTTTCGGTTTAACCGTTGACCCCAGCGCAAACGACGCGCTCTCGCGCTTCGCGCTCGCTTTTGCGCCCTGTCAGCTCGAGTTGTAGGCAAGTCTACCTCTTACACCGAAGAAAACGTTCAATAAAATGTTGATTATACGTTTTGCTCTAGAAATAGGAAAAAAAATAAAAAACAATTCAAGTCAAGGGCGCGGGAAACGGGTTGACCAATCACAGTGCGCGTGTTGCCTGTACGACTAGATCACTGACATAGTCTCGGACCCAGAAGCCACGCTCCCTTTACTCAGCACCAAAATCACTGTTCGCCATTTTGTCAGCCCCAAACACTAGGGAGCTTAAGCAATGACAACGGCGACGGGTAGGACGTTTATTTTTAAACAGAAAAACGAAAATTTAGCCGTCGAGGTTCAAAGCACTCAGTAATTGGTCATTTCACATCGTTGTTTTGCAGAGGGTGGCAAAGAAATGTACAAAGAATTATAACGCACATTATCAATGTGTGGCACGCTTGTTGACGTTCTGCCCTATTCTAGACCAACAATATGGGATTTCCCTTTCTCTGTTTCAGACCTAATGGTTAGTGCGCTGGACTCGGCCCGGATTGAGCAGTTTTGGTTTGTTAGCTAAGTCTAGCTACTTGTAAATACGAGATGAGATGCATGATAATGACAACGATGGTGATAACTATGACGATGACGATGATAAAGACGACGACAAATGCAAAGGCTGCAATGATGATGATGATGATGATGGGTAAACTCGAGCGTTAGAATTTAAAAGAAAGGCTAGCGAGCAATATGATACTACGATAACGTGAAAATAAAACGGAAGTAAACGCTGAAAATATGAAAGAAAACCAAAAACCGTCATATCAGAAATTTGAGTCTCAGTTTATCCAGAGTCATTAGGGAGTTGAATTTATATTTTACTTGCGAATCTGTTATCATAAATTTTAATATTATAAATTGTACTGCAATGTATACATGTACATATTTTGAATAATTATAATTGTAACATTTTAACATTTTAACTGTGTTATTTTTTCTACATAGCTTTTTGCATTAATAGCTATTAATGCAGTCTTTATTATTCTTTTTAATTAGTATTACCCACAATGTAAACTACTAGGTTACCAGTAATTGTCTCCAGCCAATAATTTAAAGTTTTGTTGACTTGTTTATTGATTCATTTAAAATAGTCGCAAAGTATACTTCTGGTCTTCATCGCCTGATGAAGACCAACACAGAGGCAAACTAACAAAATTTCGTATAGGTTTTAGGCAACGCTTAGTTTTCTTGCAATATTCAGTGAAAAATATGTCTATGTTCTGCGTTTTCCAGTTAATGTAAAAAATGAAGCCAAAAGACAGAACAGGTCATATCCAGCGTGCATCGGACGCCTTTTGGCAAATTGATATCTGTCACTCCCTCCCCAAGGGCTGGTAGTGCAATAAACTTTTCACTTGTTAACTCAAGTTCCTCGACAAAGCAGGCGTAGTCACAGTGACTGGTTAATAAAATATGGGAATTAACAAAAAGTAAGAAAAACTTTCTCAAACCTGGCCTGCGAACAGGTTCTCCAGAGGGGAAAATTGGGGGAAAGTTTCAGCAAGCGAAGGAAGCCGAATTTGCGAGCATGACCTGAGGTGGCTATGTTCGGCTCGCTGGGAGCCTGTTCGCAGGCTATCTCAAACTGAAATCAACGGACATCCACTGATGAAGGGCTATGCCCGAAACGTCTTGCCTCTAAAGTTAAATATGGCACTTTTTATTCCTTAGGGAAAACATTGACTAGCAATTTTCTGTGTATTAGCAAAAGTGCCACGCAGCTCACGGATTTTTCTCCGCCAATTTCTTATCTCAAACCGTGCATTTCAGTTCCGTTGAAAATGTACAGCGCGTAAAACGGTGTTTTTTTTGGTGAATAACGACATTGAAAGGGTATAGTTCCTAAACACTTTCCAATAGTTGGAAAAATGATTATTGAAAACTATATCAATGTTTTACACAGTTTATTGCCAGAAATACAAAATTGCCTTCGAAGGACTGGAAGACCCCCTTAAGCTTTTCCCAAAGCAGACATATTATCAGTATTAAAATATAAATAAATAAATTTATATGCGATAATGAACTAAAATACATATTCACGAGATACCGTGTTTATATCAACGAGGCGATAAATTCAACATATTATTATTTTGAGCTGGGAATATTTTAATATTTATTTCACGAGTTCAAATTTTCTGCTCACACCTGTCGATTTCCAAGCTCCCGCAGCGAAAAACGACTATTCGGCCCGACATTTGGTACTTCCATCTCATAAATTTTAGAGATTTTTCCAGATTCTTTTAAACAGTAGTTAACTTTTCACGAGTTCAAATTTTCTGCTCACAATTGTCGATTTCCAAGCTCCCGCAGCGAAAAACGACTATTTGGCCCTACATTTGGTACTTCCATCTCATAAATTTTAGAGATTTTTCCAGATTCTTTTAAACAGTAGTTAACTTTTCACGAGTTCAAATTTTCTGCTCACAATTGTCGATTTCCAAGCTCCCGCAGCGAAAAACGACTATTCGGCCCGACATTTGGTACTTCCATCTCATAAATTTTAGAGATTTTTCCAGATTCTTTTAAACAGTAGTTAACTTTTCACGAGTTCAAATTTTCTGCTCACAATTGTCGATTTCCAAGCTCCCGCAGCGAATTAGCTCATAAATTTTAGAGATTTTGCCAGATTCTTAAAAACAGTAGTTAACTTTCCACGAGTTCAAATTTTCTGCTCGCATTTGCTCGGTTTCCAAACACCCACAGTGAAAACCCGCTGCTAGGTTTCCAGCAAACCTCGGTAGGAGAGAGAGATAGTTTTCAAAAGATTCGCCGTCAGAGTAACAGCTAATTTTGAATGCATATTGTTCATTTATTTACAATTTGTCAGACAACAATAATTCTGCAGTGAATCAAAGTGAGATAACTAAATTAAAACGTCTTTAAAAGTATGTTTAAGACAAAGTGTTTGGCGACAGGCCGTGTGACATGTGGGTTTTAACAGAGCTAGTGAAATCGTCGGAAATTTCTCCCTGTTCGTAACTCTAGACCACACGAAAGACAGCTGTTTTTTTCCAAAGCCGCGTTTCTTAAAATTTGTTTATTATTTTGTAAAAACCTTTGTTTGAAATCCTTGAGCATTCAAGAGAGCCTTGAATAATAACTGAAGCGTGTATGTTGAAACTTACACGAGAGCCTGACTTAATCTTGTCTAAAAATATCGTTTCTAAACAGCGAGAGATGATCGAAATTATTATATTTTAGCTAGCCTTTATTGGTACCCTAATAATCTAATGTTTCTTGAATCTCTTTTCATGTCGCCTTCGTTTTATATCAATATATATTGGAGCAGTGTTTGTTGAACTCAGTGTTCCATTCAACCATTGTTGGTCTTTGCAAACAAAGAACAAAAAGGCTTCGTGATTCATTGAAAGACCAGCTTATAAAGAACAAAGATAGCTCTTTCTTAGCGAAAGGGTTTTATTCAATCAAAGGCAGACGTTTATCGTCATTATACGGTGTAGAAATTGGATAAAAAAATTACCGGTAAAAGACTTTTTTTATAGACGGCCAATTTCGTATGTATATGGAAATATCAATTACAAGCTAATCATAAAGGAATTGATGGCGAACTTGAGAAGTCTCCCGGGATAACAAATTTTCAGGAAATTGCAAAACCTTTCAATTCTTTTCATATAGAAGCATATAGAAGCATAAAACGACGCCTTGAGGTTTTGGTGGAATTAGCCTAAATACTTATATTTGTCAAATTTCTCTTAAGTGGGTTTTAGAACGGAATTGTTATTTAAAGAAAATTAGGCAAATGGAGATTTTGAAAACTTTGCACACATGAATTTTCAAATTTGATTCAGTGTTTTCAATGAAATTGTTCTTTAATTCTTTAGGAGCTTGACAGAAATAATTTAAAGAAAAAAACTGTTAGATGCAAGAAGGAAAAAAGCTAGATCAAAACGTATATCGCAAAAAAAAAATAAAAACTTATCCAAATTTAGCTCTTAGAATTGATTACAACCAATTTAGCTGTCTACCATGTATTTAGATCACAAGGAGAATTAATTAGCCATTATGGATGATGCGATAATGCGTTTCAAATTGGCAAGACACATGTGCAATTTCCTCGGTCTTTCGAAGCTCATTATATTGGCTTTTAGTAAATTTCTCGTCTTGTTTTGCCTGCGGGAATCAACGAAAATTACGCTTGGCGGTGCCTTGAATCCCTCGCATAGAAATCGCTTTCTTTTTGCACTTTGTATCTGACTGGATGACCCACTGTTAAAACAGTAAACACCATTTTATCTCATATTATTGATTATTCTCGCTGGCTAGGAACAAACCCCTATATTTTACAGTCTGTGTCAAATTTGCAGGGTGGGAATCAAATTTCTGTCGCTGTCAAAACTATGCTAGTTTTAGAGAACTTAGTATACACGCCTAATTTGGTTAATTTAGAGGAAGGAAATATAGCTCATATTATACGTTTTTGGTTTCTAAAAGCTATTTCCTCGAATATTGGGTAATTTAATTGTAAACGTCGTTTTCAAGTATATTTTTCGTTTATACTGATATTCTCGACATCTGTCCCACTTTTATTAAAGGTGTTATTTGCTTCTTAAAGAACACAACAAAGGAAATAAAGCTTATGATATTATTTTCAATCCAGCAATATCAACTTCCTTTCAAACCAGTTTTCGATTGCTTTTTAGTAGTTCAGCGAAGAACTTCTCTTCAAATTGACATGAACATGACTATTGCCATGCAGAACATGCGAGAATCAGGAATTGAAAACTGTTGTTTTTTGTTCGACTTTATTCAGCGCGTGTATTCAAATAAGGTTAAATTTATGACTGATAATAAATTTTAAGATAACACGGCCTCTCAAAGCTTTCAGCGAGGATAGAAATGCTAAATCAAGTTACGCATTGTAGCGAACACCGTTCACAATTTGCTTTTCCACACGCCATGAAGACAATGTGTTATTTTTTCATGTTTCCTTTCGGATTAAACCTACAAACGAGTACACTATTAACTAAACACAACTACAAAGGGTCCAAAATAACCCTATGTGAATTTTGTTCGTGGTCGAAGGCTGCTAAATGCGATAAAATGATACAATTTCAAAGTTTTTATCACCTTGTTTTGTGCCTTATCACCTCTTTTGAAGCGATATTGAGATTCGCTGATAATCAAATCGATATAAGCCAACCAAACACATGTATCTTTCTCCCAGCACATAACATAGCGTTTATTAACAAGGCCATTTAATTCTTCTCTCATAAAAGGATGTAGTTGTGCGCCTGAAAAGGTGTAGGTTTTTCTGTGGTGTTTTCTCGAGTTTCGTGCGTAATTTCCATAGTTGAAGAAACCGTCTACCAAAAGAATGGCTTTTTAGTAGAACGAGGGGTCTAAGTTCGATACAATATACGACAAAGAACCATCAAAAATTTTATGTATGCATGAATAACAAATTTGAAGTGCTAAACGATCATATTTCGAAATCCTTGATGTTTTTTTAAAAATTGTAGGACAAAATTATCAGCATCCGAAAAATATCATTTGAAAAGTATTTTAAAACACCTTAACGTGAGGCAGGAAAATTTAAAACACTTTGTTATAACTAATCGAACCTAAACAATTTCGTGATTTTTGTTTTGGTAATCTTTTGAAGCATCTCAAAATGATTTGTCTCAATTTCGGCAATGCCGGGAAGAAATTAGGAAAACATGTAACAAGTATTTATGGGTATACGAAAACTAACAAATGGCTGCCTTTTTGTACACGAGCACAATTACAAATCCGTTAAGATTTATTGCAGTCTTTTTGACAAATTTTGAGGGCAGCAAATCTGATCTATGTTTTCTAATTGGCAAAACTTTAATGGTATATTTAATTTATTAATGCTATAGAACGAATGGTTTTATTTAAAGACCGACCGATTGTGCTTTAAAATCGAAGTTTTTACGCCAATTGTTAAACGATAGTGCTGCTTAAAATCATATATTTTTGAACATGACAAAGCAAGACAGCTAATTTTTACTTGGCCCGCCCTTGACAGCCATTGAAAAGGGCAAAGAGTTCTAACGAGCGAACATTAAAATCTGTAAAACATCAGTAAAATTAACATTAAGGAAACGCAATTCATGAACTGAAGTGATTTGTGTTGTGTATTGAACGACTGATAATTAAAAAGACATATATTAACTACATTATCTATTGAGATCGTTGCAGATTGTCAAAAGAGGTTTCTCTGCGTCACTGCAACGCGAAGGAGACGTGAAACGTTGGTGGAAACTGAACAATTTAATCGCACAACATGAGAAGTAATCGTAACACAGACAAGCAGTGCAGCAGTTCCTAAAAGATTGCACTGCAAAGTGAAGAATTTTCTTCGATTTGGAGTGATTCCCAAATTAATTCGATTCTTGCGAGCAAGTACACATTTCAGACTTAACAGTTTAATGACAAAATTAATTAATTAATTGTTGTCGTATCTGGTGTTTGGAGAAATAAACCGACCGCTCAGTTTTTCGGTGGATCTACTGAATTTTTTTAGGAAATGACAACGCTTCCAGTCAATAAAATATGGTGGACGGTGTTTGGATAAAAATCGCTTGACTAACTACCGGAAGAAAATTTACCACTAACCTAAATCACGTTTGGTTGAATAGCGAAGGAAGCTTTTTTTATGGTGTTATACCATGTAGCCTGGAAAGAAATTACTGCAACGCAGATCAGTCCGGCGAATAAGATAGTTATTCACAAATTTCAACAAGTTCTCGCAGTAACTCGCGCGAGTGAAACACGTGTTGCCACGTGCGTGAAATGCGCGCGTGCGTGACTTGTCGTTTTCGATCCTATAGATTTGTATACAGATTGAGCAACATTCATCCATTACAAAGCTAAGAGCCACACGAATTGCGAACATTAATGGGGGCATAGTGTTGTTGGGACAAATAGAGGGAGGAGCCGCGTCACGATATTTTGAGTACTTTTTCGACAACCTAAATTA
Organism: Blastomussa wellsi; assembly: GCA_947652115.1. Taxonomy (NCBI): domain Eukaryota; kingdom Metazoa; phylum Cnidaria; class Anthozoa; order Scleractinia; family Plerogyridae; genus Blastomussa; species Blastomussa wellsi. The sequence goes on along the minus strand of OX393568.1, from coordinate 21,454,427 downwards.
CTCTTAAAATTTTGGAAACCTAAAGATAACTTATTTTAACTATGATAGTTTTCTAAGGAAGAAAAACACCAAAGGAGTGATACTAAGCCAAAAAGGAACGAGGATGGCTGAGGATGGAGAAGATTGAAACGGATTGGAATTGACGATTTTTAAAAATTTAGGCTAAATTGAAGCGGTTGTTTTCCGTCGTCTGTACCTGACAGATATTCTGTGATTCGGCTTAAGTCTCGCAACTGAGCGCCACATAACGGCAACTTTTCTAGCTGTAAACATCGCTTCGTTGACAATTTGTTGAATAATAAAACAATTATCCTGCTCAATCATGCGGAATATCGCCTGATTTTAGCCAACCTCGTCGGCTAAGCATCAGGCGATATTTCGCGTGATTTCGCAGGATAATTGTCAAACTAGCCGGGAGAATTTCTTGAAATTGTTCCGAGTGTATTATGTAATTCACTGCGTGGATGAATTAGTTTGATAATCCTTCAGTGAAAGGATGTGACTCAAAACCAGACAGAAAGTTACGCGTTCTCAGTAAAAGCGACCGTCAAAGACTTGTGGATAGCAGATCAGTTTCGAGTCGTGCAAGAACGTCCGCATATTTTAGTTAGAAATGTGTGTGAAAAAATATCACAATAGCCGCGAACTTCCGTCGAACAAATTTCTGAGGTATTTTCATGTGTTACAGCCATGTTTCAGTGGCAGAGATGCGAAACTGTTTGCTCCCATTTGAAGCGTTTTACTATTTATGGAAATGAAATGATGGTATAGATCGTTGCGTTTGGCAAACTTTCCTAAGTTTATTTCAAGTGAATGATAAACCGCGTACAGATACCGATTAAAAACGCCGTAAGTTAAAATGAAACTTCTTGAAATGGTTGCAGAAGGCTTCCAGCGGGAAAGACTTTGCACTTTGCATCCAATTTGATACCCAGACCCTTTTCGGCTGGCTCACCTTTCAAATCGCACAAGCGCGCAATAAAAGAAGCTGCGAAGCACAATGGCGCGTACCGTTGATTTGGTGAGGCGAACGTTTTATGAGGATCGAAAGAAACTCGCAAGCAAACAACTCGTGCACTCTTCAGAGCCGTATAATTAGCAATAAAACGAGATTGATTGTCAGAATTCAGGGAACATTTCTTCTAAGAACTATCCTTACGATGCACCGTGTTAAGAATTGCAAACGCAGTATTTTGCTATTGCTAACATTGAGTTTGCCGCGGAAATCAGTAAGCTTTACGAAGGGCAAACGGATTTTCTAGGAAAAATTTTCGTTAACTTACCCGCTTTTCTAGTTTTGGAACATTTAACTTTAGGCAACTTTTCATCAAATATCTAAACTTTAACTTGATTAAAAAGACGCAAAACAAACTCCTCAAAGGTGTACCGTAAACTAAATTACATCGAACGAGTAATTAAGTCCAAGGAACTCAGCAAACTGCATTTCACGTCATTGCCAAGGAAATGACAAAAATATGAAAAATATCAAATTTGTTGCACGTCAGATTCACTTATCGTGCATCAGAAACTCACAAACAGTGAGAATATATCTACGATTATTAACAGACATGGCCTTAAGACAGTTAAGATTTTACAGAAGATCAAAGATTACTGTTATATCGGAAAATATGTACCCTGGTAAAGTTATTTTGGACGAAAATTATGACAAAACTTTATCAATGATATTTGTATTTTTTAAAATGTCTTGCATAAAAAATTGAATTAGAATTTAAAATGTAACTCGTCTTCATCTATCTTGTCCTCTATTAAAATTCCTTTTTGTAGTTACAAATGAAGAAGAAGGAAACAAGAATTTAATTAATTAAAAAGTCGGTCAGAAATCTTGAATTTTAAATTTGTCTTCCCTGTAATATTTCTGTTATCAGTCTTTTTCTTCACCGTGTACTGATTAAATGATAACACCTTGATTAATAGTTTTCGAAGAGATAGGAAGAGCTTAGAAAACCCATCGGAAGTTTCTCTCCCAACATCAGCCGATTTTATTGCGGAAAATCTTTGAATTCGTTAAAAGCAAAGGCGCTAAAAGATGCTAAAAGGCTATTATGATTTCAAATCAGAGAAATGGCGGTAATAAACAAAAATGTGAAAGTCTTGGCACTTTTCCGTTTTTATACAAATTGGAGAAATTCCACAAAAACCCGTCCAAGTCTCACCTTGTAAGCAAACAGAACTTCACAAAATAATTAAAAACTCATTTGGCCTGGAGTTGTGTTTGCGAACTTCAGCCGCCAACACAGGTGTAGGAAATACGCATTTCGGCCTTATCTCGATTGAGATAACACTTTTCGTGCGAATCTTTTGGAAATCGCGAATGTGAATCTTCTTTATTAACTGAACGCGTATTGGCGCACCATTCGCGCGTACTGTTGACAACATGTCAAGTTACTTCCAGTCCGAACGCCATTCAAAGGTGATGGTCGCATCGATAAGCTTGTAAATGGGTGCGCGCCGAGAGCGGTTCCGAACTGACAATCAAAACCTTTTATAGCCGCTATCGAAAGCTTTATTTACAGGAGATGAAAGTCTAGACTGTAAAAAGCTACGAAACGCGAATTTTTATCTCCAATATTTTTGTCTACCTCCTTGAAAAACACCCTGTAAATCCGGTTTTTTGCCATGAAACACGAATGATATTTGTTGATATTTGACTGGGTTCGAAGACTGCAACGACCATTTTTTCGAATAAAAAAACCTTTTTTGACAATATTTCATCTATCTTGAGTTATGAGAACTTTTTAAAGTCTCGTCTTAAATCAAGATCTATCTAATCATTTTATCGCGAATGCTGAACATTTTGAAATATTTGGCAGGAGAGAAAAAAGAAATCCAGAATAACATACGCGCTATCAGTTCGATAACTATATCAGAGAAAGTAATTCTGTCAAAAAAAGTCACTTGTGATCTCGATGCTCTTGATTTCTCCATTTTCAAAACTTACGCCATTCTCTAGTTCGACTGACAACTAAACTTCTAACATGTGAGTTTAATATTCACCTTAAAGGGAAACAGCTTTTCAGCACACCTCATGGCCCTTCACAAATAGAACTCAAGATATTTCCCCCAAATGATTGATTTCATTTTGAGATAGCGATCCGAGGAAATGTCAGCCTCAAAAATCAGTCTCTTGTCGTCGATAAAATGAAATAAATTCTGCTGTGTAAATAATGTTTATAGCAAGAGAAGATATCTTCTTTTCTTGCCCAAGTGCATGTCTTGTTTTCATCAGTTAAAATTCCATTGAATAGGCGGGAACCCAAAACAAGTGTATGTGATGTCCACCCTAATTCGCGTCGCTGAATCGCTGTTTTCATTTCTGTTTGTTTGAGCAACGTTAAGATCAAGTTTTCGCGTCTTCTTAGAACAAGAAACTGTTCGTTTGAAACTGAGATAAGACCCAGATAAGACGTTTTACGCTTAAAATACATATTATTTTTCTTTTCCTGAATAATTTATTTGGCTTCGTTGCGAAAAACCAAATTCACCCGTTCGTTGAATGAAATCACTTGTCGCTGTCTATTGAAGCACCTAAAAATTCAGTAAAAACCTGCACTTTCGTAGACAAACGACAGAACTAAAGAAGCCAGATGATTTAGTTTAGCTATATTCTCTTACGATCCAGCGAAGGCGCGGTTAGCGTTGGAGAACGAGATGCCGTCTTCTCGTCTGGAGATTTGCCCTAGCTCTTGCCCTTTGCAGAAGGGAAGGTGTTCGGTATGTCCTCTGTGCACGAAAACATTCTTATTTTTACATCTGTTTGGGGATTTTGCTGTAATTTAGAAACCAGTTCGTAAAAATGAAGGATATTATAAAATGACTTCAATTTAAAAATGATTTTATGTAAGGTGTAGGATTTCGTTTTTAATACAGGGTTTCCCAGCGGAGAATAATCAACTGATTTCATCTTTCAGTGGACATAAAACATGGCTCAAAATTCAAACGTAAGAGCCAACATTGCATTGTGTCGGACACAAAAATGAAATTATTGATATTGCTCAAAAACGTAGTCTTTTTTAGCAAAGCAATTTCTGACGGCGAAACCTCTTTCTATGTTCGACTCAATACAGATGAACTGCCGACTTCAACGCAGCTTGCTAGGCTTTACAATTTTAGTGCCATACAATGATTTAAATCAGAATTTAATTCCAGTTAAAGGCGATTAGGAAGTACTGTTTATATCGCCATATTATTAAACACAAAAACTTCTGGAAGTAAACGGCAACTTAATTCAGTTGCGCGAAAGCTGTAAATTGAGCTAGAAGTATTGATAACGGAGTAGTATTTTAGTCTCACTAGCACCATTATGATTTCGCTTTTTACAATGTAAAAAAACTGTTATTTGATTTTGCGAGACTTCAATGTCCTAATTGGAAATATTAGGGCTAATTTACACCTTCAGACTGCTTTTGTTTCCGTTGCTCGGAGTAGCGTAATAAAGTTAGAAATATCTGGAAAGATTTGCCTGTTTATCGGCTGGGAAATGTCTCAAAATTACCCTAGCATTTCAAGGTTTTCAACGTCTTTGGCATGCCACCTTTCTAACATCAAATATAGTGAACACAGAACATGTTTAACCTCAAAGTTTGAGCAACTTTGTACAGACTCATTCATATTTTTTAAAACAGTAACATCACACAGTTCTCAGTGAATTTCACTTTATTTTATTTTTTCAGTCTCCATGTTCATTTTATTTATATATAATTATATAATACTATCTTGTTCGCTAACATAGCGAATGACATGAGTATAGACATTCATACAGGCCATACTGTAGTGACGGTGGAAGATGGTTCAGCTGCAATGGACGCTACAATAGGAAAAACTACATGAACAACAAGTGAAGATAGAATCTTTTTTGACGATAACCTGAATGAACTATAGAAGAAATCTGTGTCGATCGATAACATAGCCTGCATGAATAGATTCAGTATTTTCTCGAGTTTAATATTTACAGCGTATATTTTCTTTTCAGGGCGATACGGTCTCGTATCGCACGGATTTTTGAGCCTTGAGACAAGAAGCGATATACGAGTACACGATAAAGCTTTTAATTACACACAAATATCATGAAATCAAATATGAGGACTTTTTATCATCTTGCGCGAAAGCAGGGCGGCTTTATCTGTTGGAAAGTTAAATTCTACATGTAACACGTAATCTTATCATGGGCTTGTACAATATTTAACCTGTTCAAAACTGTAAAAAGACCAACATCACAAACATTTCTGAATTTGTACACAACCGAATCGCTCCGCTTGCTTCTTTTTTCTAACACAACGAATCTTATTTAATTCCCGCATGGCTATTCCACGCGCGAAGAGGACGAGTCCTTAAAACGACGGGAACGGATTTTGAGGTACGCACCACACTGAACTTGTGTCCGTTTTTTCGTTTTCTTTCCCGGCCTTTCTCCCGGTGAAAGTTTAATTAATGTATAGATATATGAGAAAGTAAATGTATTTATAATATAACTTGATGCCAACGGACGCACGGACGGGCGAGGAGTACGTTTTCTTTCAAGCGAACTTGTTCAACAAGAAACGCCTGTCGTTGGGATAAAATGCGGCGTTCCTTTCAGTTTCAGAAGGAATTCTCGCTGTAAAATGTTTCTCTGTTTCCTCAGTTAAAATGTCTTTCCATTGCGATATTGTCCTATGAAGCGTTTATAGACACTGACGGGGGAGGTGGTAAATAACTTGATGGATTCGAGGTTGGAGCAGGAATAAGCGGTCCGTATAGACCTGGATGAAGAGTGGGTATTCCCGTCATAGATGGCCTTGAGAAAGCGGTTGGCGTGTGTATTGTAGGACTTATAACTGGGCTAATCATGTTTGAAGCTGAGCTGCCTGGACTAATGTTTGGCATGGAATCCCGTGTGCTCATTAGCTTGTCGTCGCTGCCAATTTTTTGTTCTTGCTTCACACCTTTGGACTTGTTTTTGTTCTTTGAAGAAACTTTTCTGTTCCGTGTCTGGATGCCATCTTTCTTCATCGAAAGAGGACGGTTCACCTTTAAAACGAAATAAGAAACTAGAATTAGTGAAATCGTTAGCCGCAATTACGAACGGGAAGTGTAAAAGCGACTAATCCTTTGCGTAAACTATCAAGTCTAAATTTGTCTTCAGTAGAAAGTGTAGAAAATGACCAATTAATATCAAGAAGTTTAACCACTCTTCCCGAACTGACCTGTACAGAATTGAAATTAACGCAAAAACTACAGAAACTAAAACCGATGAATATACAGAAATATATACTAGCAAAAATGAGTGTAAATTAACTTAAAAGAAGAAAAGCAAACTTTAGACAACCCTACAAACCGCAGAATTGGATAATTTCGTGACTTTCGAGTGAGAGAACATTCAAGTTTCTTCCATTAGGAACGGAAATTGAATTTAAGTATGAAGGGCTGCACAGAGAGAAAGGCGAAAGTCTCGTTTTTCATCAAACACAATTGCGTAAATTGTAAAGAAAATCTGCTTCAGTCTTGACGTTTATAACCAACAACTGAATTCACTTCAACAGACGAAATTCGGCAGTTTAAACACGCATTAGTATCAATGGCCATTTCCCGCTTGACGGCAATGGGTTTTTTCTCTCCATTGTTTGTACATATGCATTTTTATTAAAACGAACTAGTGACAATTGCCAAAACGGTCTTGAGTAAAATTTTCCGAATGAAATCGTCTCGGGTTTAACTTGTCTCGTGGCAACCAAACCTAATTCTCTCAATTTGTTTCTTTCATGCTTTTGGCCGCTGTTTTGTGAAACAAAGAAGCCCTTTCCTTGTGGTGGCAAGCCATACGCTTTGAGAGTATATTTTACCGCGGCCTTTTAAACGAAATACAAAGGGAGACAGGCAGGTGGTCTTTGGTTTGAAATTCCAAAGACCCTTGTTTGATCATTGAAAAACCATTTTATGTCTTTTCAACGTGTAAAGCGAGATTGAAAATCAATATTCTTAGCAAAAAAAAAACAGAATTGTGATCCTCCAATTGAACGGAATGTGTACGCTTGCGTGTATAATTTTTCAAAACCAATTCACGGAATAGTGACGAAAACAGTATAATTTATAAATTAAAAATTCGTGCTGGTAACTCATCTTAAGACAACGCGAAAAATAAAAGGCCTACGACTACACAAAAAGTTTGAGGAAGCTAGTGTGATTACCTAATAAATAATCAGACAAAAGTATTTTTTCACCACAATTACTTGCTTGGCGTTTTATTTGAAAGCTGAAAATTCAAGACATTTGTTCGTTGACTTATTGAAAGCATGAGAACATAACAAATATTAAACTCTCATTATCTTCGTAATGCACAGGAAACAGGGGAAAATTCAATTCCCGCCAGCGTAGAAAGGAAGCTATTAACTCGATATAACCGTCATGTTGATGCCTTGAGTTAAAATTCAAGCTAAAAAACAAAAGGCTCTTCGAACACCAGAAGGCTAGTTTGCTGAAAATTAAATTACCGCAGGAAATACGTGTTTTTCGGTGTTTAACGGACACAGAAGTCATTAAAGTTTAATACATTAACATTAATTAGCATGGAAACTCCAGCTTTTTGCAATTGAGAAAGGTGTCGAACTCGTGTTTTTTGGATCGTAAAAGAAATTACGAATGTACACAATGCAAAGCAAAACCCACTATTTGCTCCAAGCACGCGCGCCATGTGAAACACTTCTGCCACGCTAAGCTAAACAAAAGTCATTGAACATGTAAAAATATTTACAAGCTTCGAAAAATCGGAAGCTCAAAAAGCACAGCACATTAAGCTTTTACTCAAAATAACTCAACCGGATATTGAGATGAAATTACCCCAACTTTGCTAAAGACTAATTGATGAGCTTTGTAATAAAATATAATCATCTACACATAACGGCTTTGGCAACAGCTGGGGACGATCTCAGCGGACGCTTGAAGAGCTTGTGCGTCAAAAGAGCGATTCACATTTTATTCAATAAATAAAATGACCAGCTTATTTGCATTCTTGATTTGAATTTTATTTTCTCGCTGGCAAACGGCTGAGAAGGAAAAAAATCATTTTTCGCCAACAGATGAGCGATTGAATTCGGAAATATCTTATCTCAAACGAAGGAAATTCGCTTTCTGAGCGTCGCAATATTCTGTTTGTTTATCGTTTCTAAGCCATTAAGGATAAATGAATTTCTGATAGTGTGATAAATAAATCAAGCAACCCGCCGGTTATCAACGAACATCTTATCTTTTGTGCTTACTTAATACGTTCATCTCGACGCCTTTCTTTTCCACGAGAAATCCTTTCTACCCAAACAGAAGACACTAAGTGTCTTCTAGACGCGCGCGCGAATAGACACGTTCCACTTACCGCGTGGAGTTTCCAGTAAAGTCCACACGCGTTGCAAACTGGGTCACCATTTTGGTTTCGTCGCCACAGTGTAGTTTGTGTGGTGTGGCAATTAGCACACGATGTTCCAGCTCTGCGGGCTGCCGACTGTTTGAAACAAAAAGGAAAAAAGCAAATTACAATTAAAAAGAAAAGCTAACAATTTACAAAAAGAGAAAAGCGCTGTAGTCACCACGGCAGCAATTGTAAATGAACTCTGTGAATTTGAAACTCCTCGCAGGGCATTCAGTTTTGTGCCACCAAAGTCATTTTAAGAGTTGCATTAGAGGCGTTGACAAGCCGCTGTTATGTGCTAGCCATAATTCATAAAAGGCCTGTTCGCAAAATGTTGCGTGAAAAGAAACATGAAAGCTCTAATTGTCAAATTTTGCATCACGATTAGAATTTTTTTTCTCAAATTACCCTTATGGAAGACAATTAAGATTAATGACATTACAAATTTCTACGCCGCACAAAATCGGGCTACCTGTATGCAGTCATTTCTAGTCTTTTAGTTAGCACTTAATATTGAAAGGACTTTGAAAACTTTTACACTCTTTGCTGTCAACGATTGCGAGCGCATCAGATGCCGACCGTCAAATCGTGGAGCGACAATTTGAAAATTAGCTTAATAACACGATAACAAGGAAAGATTTCAACTTTGATGCACGCCTGCGAAAGTACATTGAAATAAAAAGAGAATTAATAGCTGGATTTACGTCTTCTTTTACTACCTGCCTGCTAAGCCTACCAGTCGACTCACCAGTCTCCGTTTAGGTTTTATGAGAGGACGGCTGGCTCCGTTCATCTTGTGGTATAGTCCACAGGCATTGCACAGATAATGTCCTCCACCATCTCTTCGCCATAGCGGGGTTGACGTTGCTCCACAATTCACACATTCGCGCCCATCCGCTGGTTGGAAAAGACGAACAGACCCATGATAAGCTTGTTGGCGCGTTTCGAAGTTTTTCTACCTTCCTCTATAGCAACCACTCGCAAGAAATTCAAAGCGAACTGATCATAATAAAAACAAATGTGTGCCCGGCTTTTACAATATTTTGCGTGTGTTTTGTCTCGTTTGATCACATCGTGTTCCTATAAGTAAACAGTTTTCCCAAAAGGTCATACATGTATTGTACGACAACATACGCGTCTTATTGTTTTGTACTAAAACTCTCCCTTCAATTGCATTGGAAATTCCCCCAGCCGTCGAGAAAACCGTCAGAACAAAAACGCCAGAACAAAACGTTCGTTCAGAAGGTCTGTAGAAAACATCTTTACGCGGTGACTACCATTGACAATCTAAACTAAAATACATAGAAGGACAACACGAAGAAACGTACACGCACATATATTAAATGGTTATCGAGGAGTTTCTGAAAGCAGGAATGCCGCAAGTAAGAAGTTTCAACGGTGAAAGTTACCGCACAGTAATTAGATTTATTTAGAGGCATAATTACTGCCTCTAAATTAGAACGGGCATAAACGAAATTTTGCGGAGAGAAAAGAGTCAGCTCCCGCAGCTCTTGTGGAAGGAAATAAAGCTAATCTCGCCGGGAAAGTGGCATTTTGGAGATAATTCGATTTGGCGATTAGTTTTTGTTTGCTCGACTCTAAATCCGTACTAACCTGAGTTCGACCTGCTCTTGGTTCTCGTTCTAGGAAAGTTTCTATTCGCCAATAGCCCGGGTAAACCGCCCGGCAGTGGTGCAAAAGAGGACATATTAAGCTCTGAACCAACGTAATGTGGGAGAGCACCCGTGTAGGGAGTCGTGTCGGGTCTTGGGGGAACAAGCGGCATTCCGGCTTTCAAGCGTGCCTTCTCTTCACTACCGTAGCTGAAAATATCACTGCCAATGACTCCACTCTCGCCAGAGTTATCCTTTGGCGGTGTTGGCGGGAAAGGGAATAAGTGCGCTGAGCTGTGGGACAACGACATGGAGCCAGACACTGCCGAAGGTGGCATGGAAACAGGAACGGGGCTTGGTCGATGGCCCTGCGGAAAAGATGGACACCAAACCGACGGTGGAGTTGCGGTGGAACAGCCGTGCGACATCAGTCCAGGCGCGGGTTTGCTTTCAATCCACTGGATCGGTGTGTGGAAATGAGGACGACAAACCTGGCCCGGTGGAACGCGAGCGGTTGGCAAGAACACACGGCTGCAACTACCTTGAGGCCCAGATTGGCTCTGAGGATCTTGAAAAGCTGTAGCACTGTGCGCGGCCATTTGGCACATTGACGGACGGTAGGCTCGACCGCCAGGAGTGTAGGACCAATTTGCTGCGTTTCCCGAGCTGTCGAGGTGGTGAAAGAAAACGTCGACTTCGTCTGGTGGAAGAAGCTGGTTAGTCTCCACCAAATTCATGTTGTTCGCTGCGCAGTTCGAGACAGAAGCCTGCATTCTATCGCTGCTATGACCACCTTCGTGTTGTTGGCTAACGGCAGGATGAATCCAACGATGTTCTGGGTTGACTGGATCCATCTTCAGAGTACCAACTCGCGAGAAACCTTCAAGAGAACAGAGGTGTTGCTCAACGCAAATAAAACACAAAACTGACAGAGTGGCATATATTTAAATGGTTTAATAAGTCCCATAACAATAACTACAGGAAATAATAGGAAAGAGGAATTTCATTGTCATGGCATTATATTCAATGGGAATTTCGGCAAACGGTGCAAGACGTCAGAAATAGCGTGCATCACGAAACGGAAGTCTCTATTCACAGTTTTACAAGTAAAATGAAGGTTGTGCGACTTATCAGATGAACACACTCTAGAAATCTGTAGAAGCTATTCAAATAGATATGGAATTTCTCCAGGGCTCCTAACACACAAAAGGAGATCTCCGAAGCTGTAGGGAATGATGATCGGGTAGATAAGGCACTAAAATAAAGTGCGAGGCATTAGCTTTGTTAGCCATCAATAGCGCGGAACTTCGTTTGTACGTGACGCCGGATAGACAGAGAAAGAGAGAGAGAGAAAAAAAATCCCCACGGACTCTGGAGTCCACTGCGCACCTCGTGAAAAGGCAGTACTTCAGCCGTAGTTTGTCTCTGAAGAACCTTAACGTGTTTTGTAAATAGCCTCACTGTTGAGTCTTATGGGATAAACCCCGCAATGCACAAGCTGAGATGTGGTGTCTGGTTATATTCAAACAATATTTGAAAGGTTTTGTAAGCAAACCAGGCCGAGTTCACTCCCGCTTGGTTGGCGCCGATAGACCTGCTTGTATATACATTGGGAGTGACAGGTCACCCGAACCACCAATCGCCGTGCGCGCTGCTTGACATTTTGTTAGATTCTCTCTTCCATTCAAAACTTCATTGGTACACAAATCAAACAATCAATTCTTTGGCTAAAGTGAGTTGTCAATCACGCGGTTGGGTGCCGTGTAAAGTTTTCAAACAGTAAATTAGCGGCAATATTTTCACGTGAGCTCTGCTTAGCATCGAAAACACGTGATAGACGCGCGTAAGCGCAGCAAAAGGAAGCGCGCGATGACGCCATATGTAATTTGGCAAGCTCTACCAAGAAAAAACGTCTGCCCGGTTTGAACTTCAAGAACACTTTGGGTTCGTGCCTGCATAGTTTAAATACACAACTCTTCAAAGTCAGATTTAAATTTAGATCCGGGGCAAGGATTCCTCACTTATCTATGTAAAATCAACCTTTTTGAATGTATTTGTTATCATTATATACTTTTCTTACAAGCGATAAATAATATCCTATTTGACGAGCAAAAATTAACGGCTTTGTGATCCGCATTAGTGATGCCCGAGTGGTTTTCCAAGACGTCCGAGAAAACATCCCGTTGTGTATGTTTGTGGAGACTATTTGATCAAGCGGTGTTCGCATCCGCCATTACAGTGCAAAGAAAAACAACATGGGTGCTTTGCTTTCCGATACCGCGCGCTGATTGGCTCGTGTGTTAAGTTCATTGTTGCGACAGGTGGAACGTGACCGCAAGATAAAGCGATAACAAAGGATAAACCCCGCAAGGATTTTATTGCGTATTTCAGGGCTTGTTATCAGTGTAAATGTTTGCAAACGAAAACCTCTTTACGGATGATAGGAAATAAATTGAACTCTTGTTGCACTCGATGGCTCCAGTGTGTCGTGCAACGCGTTGCCACAAACGCGCCTGTATTCGGTTAAAGTCGCGCTACACGCTATCGTACATCGGTGGTGACCTTTCGCGCGAAGTATGAATAGAATGACAATGTAATTGGTTATTGTTATCTGAGTTTCAAATGTTCAACAATGTTGATGATTTGCGTGCGTGGCATTTAGCTCTTGCAGACAGCAAGACGCTAGTTTGCAGCCTGTTAAAACGAGATCTCGACAACTCGAGATGAAGATCATGAAGTATTTCCCGACCTCCGGAGTTGATACGACGGCTGGGTGCATGAAGCGAGAAAAAAAGAATTCCTGATTTGTAAATCGCTTCTTTAATCTTGCTGATCGAATTCCAGCAGAGTTTGTGTCTCGAATAATGAAAATATTTATGCTTTTGTAATCACGAAGAAGACAAGCAATAAACATAATCGCTATAATTACAACGATTACCTAGACAGCGCAAAGTTTGAAATGTGTGATAAGAGCGAATCGATCATGCAATTTACACTCTACACTGAGAGTGCTCAAAATGTACAGTGTGTACCGCAGAAATTCTACTCGGGTAATGATATTGAAATCCATAGCCACTAATGTTAAACGGATACCTGGTGCTTGCAGAGAAAATAATTTTTTTCATTTTTTCTTAAATGCTGAATCATTAAAATTTCTTCGTCCCACCTGCGGGCACGAGAAAAGAAACACAACAAAACCGAAGATAGGGTGTTTATTCGGTGCGGTCGAGGGCACATGCCCACGTGCCGTATGAAAAGAACATGAAATCGACCCCTTTTCGCTCCGCTTCACTAAATAAGAGAACTCTTCTTCTATACGTGATGTACTTCAGATGCTCAAAATAGTCTCTCTATATTTCCCCTCGGCCTTTGAGTTATCAACATTTCAATTATTTTCCATTATAAGTCATAAATGTTTAAAGCCAAAACTCTTTAGGATAACGAGAAATAAAGATAACCCTTTTATGAAAAAGAATAATAGTTTTGAAAGAAATTAGTGTATTTATTTCAACAAATGAAACACGCTGCCCTTGAAAAAACATACCCAACTACAAGCACGAAACAGACACCGCTTAACGAGGGTAAAGTCTTTTTAAAACCCCTATTAAAAATAGCACAATTATGAGTTTTTAAGGGCACTAGCTGATCAGAAATGAGTAAAGCTATTTTATCGTAATTAAGATCGAGAAATTGAATTACTTAGCTGCCCAAGAAGAAATAACTTTTTCATAAAAGATTTATGTTCGGTGAATTCCCAGAACTGCCATTGCGTATGTGGTTCACTGATGAAGAAAAAATCCTGAGACTCACTTTGAAGGAAGGAAAATGTTTGCTGACTCTTTAGAAGACCAAGGTATTAAAATTTCTACTTCACTGAAGTATGTCTTTGTTTTACGGATTTATTTTGGTCTCACCAGATTGTTTTAAGTGATGGACCCGTCGCACAGTTAGGATAGCTATCTAAATTAAGAACATAAAACATTACCAGGAAGAGCCGTTCGAAGGCTCTCGGGCACAGCTCTCCCGTACAAAAGTGGACACAGACTCCCCAAGATGCAGGTTTCTCGGTTAATGCCCTCTGTAGACATGATGAAGTTTCCTACTTTGTATAATTTTATCATTTGCTGTGCGCCCAAACTGGAACGAGCTGCAAGAATCGAACTGCACGCCGCTTTCAGACTCGCGTCACGGTTTTGGCAGCTCACTAGATATATCTATCAGTACACATTGCACCTAGACTAAATCCGTAAAACACACAAGCATCGCTTTGCTAGTGAGATAAGTCAAAAAAGGGAAGAGGTTATCAGTCAAAATATTCCCATTTTCCTTTGTGTACGGTGGTGATGAAATCTTTTGTATAATCGCCAGCATGGTTGATTGCATTTCTGATTTCTGAATACACACAACTGTTTATTGCGCGTTTTTGTCCTGTTTTGAAAATTTAATCTTTGGATATCCTTGATTTCTCTGGGCCGCCGCCCACAACAAAAGACCAAACGGCTCGATGTCGCCGTACATGGTTCGCGGAAAGAGCGATCCTTGAGGCCCGTGGAAAAAGGGTGATAATTTGAAAACTTCCACAAACAGGAAACTCCGTTTAGCTTTATCAGATGTAGGGGTGCCATATCTTGCTCCATACTGAGCAAGGTCCAGTCCAGTATCAACTGATCGCTAAAACAAGTTTAATGTCCGCGATCGATTTTATATCTGGAAACTGAACTAGGGCTTTAAAGCGCCCTCGACAGGGCAAACTGATAAAGGTTTGAATCGTGATAAACACGGATTAAAGCCATAAACGGCCGCCAAATTTACAAGCACAGCGAATCCGTCGGCAAAATCGAGAAATCGAGCGCGCGTCTGGAATTGACGTGTGAAGTAGTTCACACAAAACATGGAAGGTGTTGCACAAAAACACGGAAAAGCATATCTTTAGCTGGGCCAAAACAAAGATCGTAAAGTGATATATTTTCATTGCACCAAGACAATTTATAGCTGCGAGATATATCGGTTCTACATCAGATGAATATCGAATGCTCCAGGCTTCGCGGAGTCGCTGTACATGCAGGAATTTTTGTGGAAAAAACATCTGTGGAACTGCCGAGTGAAACATTTATCCGCGGTAGGTAACATTGACTTTGCTACTAATTCAACGTTGGAGGGCTTGTAACTGGTTTTCATTGAAAAGGAAAGGTGTTCTCAACAGGAAGTGCTGTCGAAGGAAATTTGAATTATGCTGACAATAAAAGAGCTTGCAGCACGACCACAGGAATCTGTACAAAGAAGTGGAGAAAGTTGTGGCTAAAGCGTCTTCAAAACGCATTTAGAAACGATCAATTCAGGTGTCACTGCGCTTAAATAGCAATGTATCCGCCGTCAAGGACAAAATATTAAGTCGATGATTAAAAAGTTTTAAACGGAGGAACAGTTGATGTTTTTTTCCGTTTGCGGGAGAAAATAAGCAATGGTGAGAGACATCGTTTTGTACTTTCTCGAGAAGACAATCGCCCTATCAGTTGTGAATAGACACAGAACAGCAACGTCTAATAAATCAGGTCACTCTTTTGCCACACGCAAGCGAGGCATGGTTAGTTTCACATCAAACTGTTGAAACCCAGCTCACGGCTCGCACTACGCCACAAATCTGCTTACGCTTTTCCCGAGTCACTACTTTATCTGGTTAAGCCTAGCTTTTTAATACCTCAAATAGGATTGCCACGAGAAGTTGCCAAACAGGAAATTCTGCGATTCTATTTGGGCCTGATACAAGATTAGTGTTGTTGCTATCTTTAGCTCGGTCCAGTATCAAAGTGAAACAATCAATGACTTTTAAGCTATACGCTTTATGTTGTTAACACAACCTACCTCGATATCTTTGATAGCGAGTCCGGAGGCATATATTGTAATTTAAAAATATATCTATGCTCAAACCCTTGCCTCATTCATCTGGTGAACTCGAGCAATAACTTGATTTTTTTTGGCAAGAAACTTATCTTTTTTATGTTCGCACTAACAAATGTAACAAATCTCGCACACATAAACAGAATCGTTATCTGCACCGAAAACCAACAAAAGGTTAACCCAACAAAAACTTGCGAACAACAAGCTATAAATCTTTGTCGCACATTTGACACACATAAAATTTCCATAACAATAAGCTCGCTGAAGCAACCTGTAAACTTGGGAAGGGGTTTAACTGACACGATATTGGCCCGGATATATAAATTAACTTAGAAGCTCTAAAATCTCGAAGTGTGAAAGAAGATAGTTTAGAAGCATGTTCGCGTTAAAGGCCCTCTAAGCCCCTTCGGTATGACACGAGTTGGTAACGCCCGTATGATCAGCCTTCGCATGCAAATTTGTCAGTTTGTGGACACGAAAAATGTCTTATCAGTAATTAGCAATTTACTAGTCCTTAAAATTCATCATTTCGTTGCGGAGAGGTCGAAAAATACAAAGCGAAACGACTTGCGGTGGTCAATGAAACTTGACTGAGCTTCCTTGAAGAGTTTACCTGATTGACATAAACTGTATTCAACTCACTTGAATTTGATCCACTCTTCTTTTCTAAACGGCTCTCGAAGAAGGATTACTTTGGACAAGCCTACTACAGCAAGCCAATTTCGTCCTAAATGTCTTACTGCAAGGCTCTTATAAGCGGATTCAGGTCTCTTATTGAAGGAACTCGAAAAACTCTTGAACTTTGAATAACGCGTTATGTCAGGGAACGATGGTAGAAGAGGTCCGAAAGAATTGTTCCATTGTGATTTTAAACATTTGTTAAAGCAAACAGTCTGCTGTGGGCTAAGTAGGTTAAATTCACTGAAATTACGATGCATAAACAGAGATGATCGATGCAACAATCACATGTCATGGTTACAGTCGCTAAAATTTAATACACGCACGGTAGAAGAGACCTTGTTTTACGTTGCGATTGTGCGGATTCACTCCGATGCTAATTGCGTGAGCCGTTTGTTTGCAAATGGTGTAAAAAAATAAAAAGACCATTGTGTATAATTCGATAAAATATACGAGAAGTTTGCCTGGTTCCTTATCGCTTTTCTAAGGGTGTAATCAGGAAACTTAGTACCTGACCAAGGTATCACAGAGAGAAACAGATAGGAACAAAGTTTAATCAAAGTGGGTTTTTCGGTTCAAGAACGTTCCCTCAAACAAAGTCGCGACAATCCGGCTAGAAACAAAGACAGACGCGTGCTGTTGCTGCTCGAGAAGAATACATGTTTCTGAAACTTGTGAGTCTTTTATCTTCTCAATTTGCTTAAATTTTAGGGGCGAGTGACCCGGAACACTCTGGGCCATTGTTCTCAAACTACAACAGTTCTTAACAAACGTGCGCGCTTATGGTCTCCGGGCAGAGGATATAGTTTCGATAAAGAAGTGCGAAGATTCCGTTAGGAAGAGTTTGCAATGGGCACGAGCGAATAGGGAAGCAATTTGAAAGCTGGGCTGTCAACTGCCGTCGATCCAGCTAAAGAAACCGTGTGAAATAGCATTTTTGGCTTAATGGGAAAATTCTTTGAGGGTCAGAGTGGCGACAGTGAGTCGGTTGTCGGTATCTTTGATTTCTCAACACAGTGATAGCCCCTCGACAGTCCAGCATGTATACAGAGTGTTCCCAAGTTGCTGTCCCAGACATTTATTTAGTCAGCGCTGCGCTACCCAAAACAATTTCTCTCCGACATTGCAGCAAACGTTGTGGAGAGTGTGGATTCTAGCGGAACAAGATAAATGCGATCGTGGTTTGCAGCCGGAAATGCCATTGAGCTCTCGATATAGCAGGCCACGTTCCCCTCTAATACCTGCCTCAGTTGAGGATCATGTCAGGGAGGCTCGCTCCAACTTATCAATCACTCTATCTAAAATCGATAATTGCATAATTATCACGTTTTAGGATCTAAGGTTGATACTGATGATACGAATTTTACCTACCAATGTTGAAATAATTCTCTGGGTTTTAAAGGAAACCGGCTTCAAATAAGCGCTGCGACTCTCGTCAACAATATTTTTTTGCTGTTTTCTTCTTTCACGAATCGCATTGCACCTTTAACCTGACCACATGGTGGAAATTGCGCTGGTTTGCAGCCTAGAATTTATTGCCAAATAAGCGCACTAAATAATTCATCCTATGTCGTCTGTTCTGATTTCCCACTCTTTTGGCGTAAAACTCAATAACTCGGTGATTTGATGGTAATAATTGTTTATTCAAAGGGAGTACTGGATAAATATTTCTCGATATTTGAGCAAACCAAAGCTGATATGATTGTCATAAGTGAGAACATTTCCCACCTTTTTATTGCCAAAAGTTACGACAGCAAAACTCCCAAAGCAGCACCTTTGATAGGCTGTGAACTATTATGTTTCTCATTCAAAAATTTTGTCGAGCCATTAATTTTTTATGACTTTGACCATCCGGCCTCATTTCGCTACTAATTGAGTACTCGTAAACGCATTTTATGATTTTTACGAAGACGAATGGCTTGCTGTCAGATTCCCGCTTGCCTCGGTCAATTCCTTGCAGTCTGCGTACTTGTATAATGGCTTTGCGACACGAGTTATCCGCATATCGATAGCAAAAGATAATGCATTAATAACAACGACCTAAGTAACTTGTAGCAAACGGGTAACAGATAATTGCTCAATAGAAAACCGAAACAGTTTCTCGTCTAAGTTTAGCTCAACGGGTCCAATATAGGGCAACATGAAAACGTCTCGCACAGCCACTCGATTGAACCGCGAAAGCGTCTTGCAATTAGCTGATCGCGGTTTTTCCAATATTTGCGTGGAGCATCTGCGGGAATAAGTGAGGGCAGAAAAGCTGTCTGTGAAAAATGGAGGTAATTTCATAATGGCACGGCTTTTGTGCTGTGCGTGATAATCTATGCATAAGTGATGAAGTAAGCCATCAAGATCTCGCACATTTCTAATGGTTTGATAATAGGCTTTTGGCAAATTTTGTATTGAAGCAGCTGTTCTTGGCCCTCGAAAGCCATGGTGCTTGAAGATAATAATTTTTCACTGACCGATAATTTAGCAAGGAGCTAATGTGAACATAGTCTGGCTAACTGCTAGCTATATCATGACATTCGAAACACACTCGTGGGGTCTTACAAACTACATAAACTGTGTATAGTCGACCAATTCGAGGAACGGAACAAAGATATTGGATTATCGACAGAACTTAACGATAAGGCGGGTGGGTTTTATTAATATTCTCTGAGAGTGATGTGTAGGTATTTACTGAAATCAGTTTGTTATTTCTTGAGCGAAGCTGCAGCCTTATCGAGATAAACCTATCAACCTCCCGTGGTGATAGCACAGATACAGCAATTTCATTGATCAGTGTGATTAAACGGAGTCAAAATCTATCTTTCAGCGCGACAGGGAGCTTGTTCTTTCAAATTAGTGTATACAGAAATCTGGCCGGACCTTGTTACTGCTGCTTCGGTCCATTGGCAACCCAAGGACCTTGCTTCCTTCGCACCACATCGCTGAAGTGAACGCAAAAAATCCTCGCCGCAAACACAAGGTAATCCGATTAGCTTTCCTCAAGTAAAACAAAAGCTACTCACCTAGTTGGCGATTTATTTGTTCAAGCAGCTCCAGCGATCGCCGACTTTTTTTTCTGCTGCAGAAAGTACTGTTTGAAAGCTTGATCTAGTGTTACATTCTATTTATACGACTGCAGCATTGAGGCGCCAATTCGGCGCCTAGCGAACCGGTCTAATTCACTGCTTTGTCTATGGTACACATGCTTTGCTGTGCCGACTTCTAAGCACGCAAGATGTAGCTGAGATTTTCTTCTTTTCCACCAATTTATTTCCTCCAGTGCCTCCAGATCGACCGTGCAAACTGGACAAATTAAAGCAAATACCTCACAAGAAGGCCTACTGATGATCACCCAAGTGTAACGGATTTTGGGAGTCATATCCGCGCGAAGCGTTGGCGCCGAAATCGCGTATTGCGCTGGATACGCGGTTTGATTGAATCCATTCGTTAAGCAAGGCAAGCATTTGCGAACGCATTTCACCCATATCCAGCTCGCCTCTCGCGGCAGGGAGGGGGCAAGAACCGCAGCGAAAGAAGCGATAAATTTCACACTTGTAATTTTACTAAAGCGTTACTTGCCCTGGAATATGACCCGATTATGTACGGAAATCAAAATTGTTCATGCTGACATTTCTCGAGGGTGGGTAAGTGATGCACGCAAGAAGGAAACCAAAAATTTAGCGTCAAATAACAAAAAACGAAGACCTATTAATTTTTGGTTTTGGGGGAGTTGACAGACTTCAGTTTTGCAGGATATTGATCCGGTAGAAGTCAAGCGTTATACAGATATACATTTCTTTTTAAATCGATCTTTCCTTATTCACTTGGGCATTCTCGAGATGATCTCGCGAGATACTCGAGGAATGAAAAGAAGGTCATCAGGGAATCATCTTTTTGCTGAGACATCCTCAATGCGGTGGAAATTTTGATTGAAAAGCGCTGTTGAAATTTAATTACGAAACACAAGAACGCTGTTTTCTGTAATAATCGAGATACAAAGCCACAAACAAGACATTTTTAACACGAAGAGTCGAAGATGGATAAAAAGACAAGAAAATTTTTGTCAATTCGATAATTCCTCGAGATAGACTGTGATTTATTTCCTGAGACTTTCTGTAAGAACTCAAAAACAAAAAAAACTAACTTTTTATGTCGGCCCGAGTGACGTTCTGGCGAGAAGAGAACTGATGGTATGACTAATTATAAATACATTGTCACTTTTTGAGCAAATTCTTTAACCCATCTGGCTACTTCGGAGCCGCAAATCTTGTTTCCGTATACAAATTTGCCCACCTATGGGAGCTAAACAAAAAAATCCTTTAATAAAAGGCTGGATAATAACAAATTAATGAGTCTTTGGGGAGTTTGTAAACACCGTATTTTTGTACAAAAAACCAACGCGGCCATGCCCGGAACATCTGCATAGCCACACTACCGAACTAAATCTTTGCATTTGTTCTTCAGTTTCTCTGCCGGCTTTCTTCGTTTTCAACAAAAGCTGCCCTTGTAACAAGATCCCTCGATTTTGACATTGATATGCTGTATATTAGAAATTGTTTGAATTTCTGCTTCGATCACCAAGACTTGTGACGCCAATAGGTTATTTGGTGAATTTGTTTCGTTGTGCTCTGTGCTTCAAATATCCTCGAAGGCGGGGTTTTATTGTAAACTAGAAACTTCTGAAGGCCATTCGCAGGGTATGTTTTAATCGTTTCTATTCAGGCTTTTTTGAAAAGCGGAGGGAAATTGGTGTTTTTGGCGCGCTAAAAAGCCCTTTTATGTTACGTGCGCGCGTTCATTTACGAATCTTTCAAGCCAAACTTTCTTTAATTCTATTAAAGACAATGATTTCATCTTTTGTAACTGATTACATTGATCTTTGCAAATCATCAGTGGGAAGCCGCATGCTTCTAAAATCTTATTCCGTACATTTTGTCCGCGCTCATCTTCTCCCACATTTTGCTTTAAAGAGCACTGAAGCTCCATTGCAATATCTCACTTAGGCATTCTCTGAAATACACGCAAGCGATCGTTCGACGAAATGCATTTCAAATGATCATGATTGTGTACAATAATCCACAGAGCGATAACTCTTAGGTTTCATAAATTATTGAGAAAGATGTCAAGGCTATTTCTCGCTGAATGTTTTGCCTACAAGTTTAGCGTTTCCTGCAGTTAAACGTTGCGAAACTACCTCACCTCAAGGCTGTTAAAAATGTTTCGAACTTCGCAACAATTTAACCAAAGTCGCCGATAAATTTAACGTAAGGGACCTATTGAATACGCACTTCCTTCTTTTGCTCTACGCCTTCTTAAAACCATAAACAGCATTCGTTTCCTCAAGGCCCCATATTCTTAGCGTCAGAGGAAACTGTTTTAGTTGATCGTGCGAGCAGTGAAAAGTTCACAATCTGGTGTCATTACACTAAAATAACATGCTAGATCTTAAAGAGTGCCTTTACGTTTATCTTAGATTTTCAACGTAGATATTTAAGCTTAAGTTTCAAAACAGAAATCTAGAATCTCACCTCAGGAAAGATTAGAAGCTTTCGTGAATGATTTGGTTTATCTTTGATGTGAAGACGCTGACTCCTGGCTTCACAAAATTCAAGTGTTTGCGTTTACAAGTTTAATAAGGTGAGAGGTGTCAAAATAAAGTTTGATTTGCGGAAAAAGACCCGAAAGGTCACTTTAACGTAAAACTGATCCCACAAACAACGACTTCTTGCACAACTTGCTGTGGCAGAGAAAACGCTTTGAAATTACAATAGCGAAATAAAGAAAGAATATATCAAAATCACTTACCTGTTTTAAGTTTGCACCAAATCTATATCGCTAGAGATTCAAGACGAAATTTTGCGTTTTTCTATTATGATATTTCGTTCACAGTGATTCAGTTTTAAATCAGCGGAGATTCGATTAACTGAGTAAAATTGAAACATTCTGTGAATATTTATAAAACATATTAACCACATAATATATAAATGGACTGTTTTACATGCATGGCCGCTCGACCAATCTCGCGCGCGCGTTCAGTGGCGCGAGTACCCCACCCACGTGACCAGTTTCGAGGAGGCAGATGTGCTGCACCGGTCACTCGAGTATGAAAAGATCAAAGTCATTTAATTTTTTATGAAAGAAATAAAATGGAGGTATTGCTCTAAAGTAATAGCAAATTAAAGGATCTTTTAAAGCATTTTATAGGAACACGGCTTAAACAATAAGGCGTAAATGGTTTTCGTATTAAATTATATAAAAGGATTTCCACTCGACATGGGTTCGAACACAGCGGCTGGTCGTTTGCGTGTCAAAAGAAAATTGCGTGCTTGAAACAGCAGTGGTTTCTGCAGGTCTTACTTAACTGCATTTAGTGTCAGATTTCATGGGATTAAGCTTTAAAATCCAACATGTGCACGACCTTTGATGGAGAATAAATTCACGCCCTTATGATGTGAATAGTTCTAGAAGTGAATTTAGAAGCCAAAAATTCTCATGTGAATCCACACAACTAACTCGCCTAACCAGTACTTTTTCTTGGAATAGCAATCTGACTCTCTATCGAAGGCGTTGTTCGATAGTTTACCGTTTCAAAATAGTGTTATTTTAAAATGGAGATATAAAGATATTCCCATTAAGTTATCGAATGGATTGTGAATCGCATTTCGGTCTTGTCTTGTTTTGTATAATCATTCAAAGGCGTTGTAATGGCTTTAAATCGAGAATTATTCCTCTCAAAAGTCCAAATCTGCTTTGTAGTTGTTCCGCTGACAATATCCGCTTGTTTGTGCCGTATTTTGACACCCTTTCTGCGTAAACCCCGTAAATAAATGCTCTTAAGAAAAAAATACGTATCTCAAACATTGAAAGTCATACTGAAGACTGTTCGTGCTTAACATCAAAGTTCAGTCAAGAGTTTCATCCAACTCAACTAAGAGAATTTGATAGTGGTACGTGACAAATTATTCGAAGTTTGAAAATAACATTTGCAATTTCAAAAAAGTGGATTAAGCTCTTTGTAATATCCTGCTTGAGTACTTTAAGATCGACAAGGTGTCTCGTTCTCGCAATTTCGAAGTGCAAAGTAGATTCCGATAAAACGGGGCAGGAATGTTTCTTGAAGTATAAAAAACCGATCTGTGAAGTGCCACACACTTCCACGGTCACACAGCAACTTAACTAGCTGGTCTTTGCTTTAAGAAAGATCTGAATGTTATGAAGATAGAAGACCTTCGACAAGTAGGTTTTGAAAAATGTGCTTTGTGTTGACGAAACATCTAGTTCAGGAAACTGAGCGAAGCGAGATCTTTAGCTTACTCCGTTAAGAGGATCATCATCTATGATACCTAAAACCCGAAACACAATCCCCTGGCCTTCTCAATCTGATCAATGTATATAAAACATGAATAAAGTTAACAAGGGAGGCTTAATTGCAAGATAAAACTCCTTTTTTACATGCAGTTTTGTCAAGGGCCTACCAAGAAAATCACGATTAGAGTTCAAACTCTTTGCATGAATATCATAGACCAGATAAAACTCTAAACGATGGCTCTAAACTTTTGTGGCATGTTAGTAAGACTTACGCCGGCGATGGAGATTTAAATTAAACAACATCAGAGGTGCCAACGGTCCACTGATGTATTTGTCAATAATTTATCATGATCGCTCTTTGGAAAACCTATCTTGGCACAGAACTATCGCAAAACATGTCTCAGTGAAATAGTTAATCAGACTTGTAGATATTTCAATTTTAAAGTCCTATATTAAACGCGTCAATTTTTTACTCTAAATTCATTCTTTCTTTATCGATAAGATACGTGCGAATTACTAATGTAAAGCTCAAACTTTGCGGAGATTGAAAATACGTTCACTTTTCGAAGTGTTCCAACGGAGACAGCCAGCGATCATTCAATATTGTCCGAAGACAATCGTAAAAGGGGACAGCTGTTAGTATGGACTGCCCAGCATTTATTTCATGGGGAAACACTGAACGAGGAAAAGAAGGAAAGAAAAACGTTTTCATAACTCCCACCTTTTGCAATATGTCGTCCGCGTAGAATCAATTTCTGCTTTTTAAATTTGTTTTCTAGAGTAACAGTCTTTGCTCCGCTGAAGTTCGTCTGTCGTGGACCGACAAAGCTTTTGAAAACTCTATTTAGGAAGGTTTTTTTAATCCGCGACCACTCTTCGCCTATTTTAATAATCAGACCGTATCAGCACTTTTCGGATGATCTTTAATTTGTTTATTTCAAAGGCCGGGGCGCGGTGGGTATTTGGAGTAAGACAAACTATTCGATTTTTTAACTTGGCTCGCTGCATTAGTTTTTAATAGGAAAGAAATCAGTTGAATACATAAACATTAGTGTAAAGAATAGCTAGACAAAGTGCGGTGATTTGAGTTGAATGCGATTTTCATTTTCAATATTAATCAACGCGAAACGCTTCTCCCTGTCAACACAGGGGCAATCTCATTGTTCCTTGATAAAGATCATAGCATGCATATTTCATAAAGGAAACACATTTCACAAACCCTGCCAAGCCTTAGATTTCTCAATCTGATACGTTCTGTTTTGGCTTGTTAGGTTCACTTTGCATAAACAATTCGACCAGCGAATTCCGTCTTCCGGATGATCTCAAATCGGTCTGGCTCTTGGAAGTGCTTTGCTATCGCTGGATCTGTTATCTGTTTTCTTTAAAGTTTTCATCTCGAGAGGAGATGATGACTCAGAAATCCAATATCGCGTTTGTTTCCTGTTTTATTTTCAACTTTTCATTTTAAGTTTATGTCTAAAATTTAAGAATATGAGTAATATATTTTATTTTCCTAGAAGCCCTTTCAGTGCAGCCAGCAAATACGATGAAAGCATTACCGACGAAAAACGACGTATTAATAAGAAGATTAATAACTTCCTTAAACCCTTTTTAAAACCCTTTTTAAGAATAAAAATTCCTTCCCTTGTCAGCGACAGAAATCTTATCAGAGTTAACCTAACATTCGGCATTAAAAATATTGAAAGCAAACTGGAGGACCGCTAGTGGTTCATCCATATGTTTTCTTTCGCTACAATTTAACTCTGAGGTTGGACTTTTCTTCGCAATTAAATCTTATACTGAATAAAAACGCGGAGATTCTTATTTTTCAGTTACATTATAGTTTTCACATATACAGTATTAGTTTGTCGTTATTTATACAGTGTTTATATCTTAGTTTAGCTTGATCAGCATTACGTATCATCTCACTTTAAGTGCCTCTTTTGACGCAATCTCTCACACCGTACGCAGTATTGTGAAGCCGGCTCTCTGTAAAACAGTTTCTTACAACGAGAAGGCGACAATTCCGGGTAAAAACTTGACCTTTGCGTGAGTATTTTTGTAATATTTTCCTCGCTCCTTTGCAAATTGCGTCACTCTTATAAGGCGGCAAGCCGCGTGAAACCGTAACATCACGCACGCGACACGCCAGTCCACACGTTCTCTCATTTCCCGGCTTATCGCTCAATTTGAGTCAAATTCTGCTGCTGGTTTTATTTAGTGTGTAAATAATCTGCACAAACGCAAACTTAACAAAACGTGCTGAGTCCCCGCATCTCCTTAATAACAATTTCACGGCACGATATAATCTTTACCTCTCAGTTTCGCGCTTAGTTTGGTCATACGCGTGCGGTTTGGCAAATCCCCTTTCAACCTCAATTTCTAATCTCTATTTTTTTATTTCATTTTAATGAGAGTTTTAGAGTTTTTCCTTGGAATAACGAAGGATCTTGTGGCGCTTATAAACTAAAATATTTTTATCCACCCAAAATAGATTAGAATTAACTATTAATATTACTTTTAGGCTTTGCTGTGTCAATTTATTATTAATTATTTTTTTCCCAAACCAACCCGAAAATAACTAAGTACGTTTACTTGTCATGCTAGTAGTTCCAACAATATTTCGCCTGACAGGAAAACAAAGCGCTGGTTTTCGACCTGAAAAAATATTTTTTTCTGTTTTGCTCAAATGCTTAGACGACAAATATTGGAAAAGCCAATGGCAGTCAATGTACTCAGGTGACCACCTTTCTAAAGGCGATCAGGAACAGTTTTCTCCTATAGTGCGGGCGAAATGTCCAGAAATCCGTGTAGCTCGATAGCTCAATGGACACGATTATGGAAGAGTTGCCTTGCAACCTCGGCAGCCACTAGCTCATTTTCAAACGGTAATTAAGGAGAATAAAGGCATCTATCATGTAAGTGATAGTCTCGATATACTACCAAATTCTCTGAACTGACATTAAAAGGAATGTGCGTAATGCCCGATTTCCTCTATGAGACTTGCGCGCAGAGAATCATGGTATTCATCTTCGCGCGCAAACTCTCGAGGAAGTCTCGAGAATGTCGTGCTCGTGATGAATATAACTACCATGATTCCCTGCGCGCAAATCATAGAGGGAATCGGGGAATATTTTTTTACAAATATATATTTCATAGAATAATAATAGTTTTCAGTGATGGACTAAAATATGATGTATTACGTAGAGACCTCAAGCTTTTTACGCATAAAAGTACAAATCTTTACCATATCAAAATTTTCTGTTGAACAGAATACAGAACTGCCAGTCCACAGTAAGCTAAGATGGAACACTTCATACCAAGATAGATTTAAAAATCTGCCCTTGTTTTAAAAACACAATGAAATATTTCCTAGACGAAGCCACTGAAAACTGCGGTTTCGTCGGTTACCCTTGTAGATAAAAGGTCCAGGTTTTTTATAAGAACCGATATCTGTAAAAAATCAAAACAAAAATGTTTAGGCGAGAAACCCCACAAACAGCTTGGAAATTTTAATGGGTTCTCCAATTCGCACGCAGCCAGAATTTCGTTTTCCTAAAAAATATTCCTGATCATTTTCCTACGGAATCGGTAAATTTTCCAGAATTAGAGGAACCTGATACAAAAATTCCTTGTGTTTGGTCCGATATCCAAGACATACAAAGTTCTTTGAAAAGACAAGATGACAACGTGCTCCCGATAGACAAAACGCAAACCCACGCCAACAGGCCAAACCTTTTACACTTGGCAGGGAAATTATGTTACTGCATGCCGGGCGTTTTTGTGGAAAGATTCCATTAATTAAAACAACAAAATGAAAAGTCAGCAAAGTAGAGCAATGCAAAATGGAATGAATGAAAAGTAGTGAGATCTGAGGGGGGGGGGGGGGGGGGGTTGCGGTGTGTTGTGAATAAACCGTTAAAATGACTCTATGGGGTATAACGGTTCCCAGTGCAGATACGGAAGTGAAGAAAAAGTCTTCTTATATGATTTGATAAACCTGCTACAGGGAAATATTGATTTCACGAGTGAATATAAGCGGGCATGAAAACAGATGGTAAAAGGTGCATACAGAAATCGAGAAGAGGGAAATGGGCGTAGTTGTTGATTTCCTAACCCAATTTTCATCCACTTCCTTTTACTTCGAAACTTTTCTTTTTCAACTGAAGGGCTTTTCAAAAATTGTCTTTTAGCTCCGAGCTCGAAATATTAACCCTCAATTGCACTTATGTTATTATAAATTTCTGTTAAATACAGCGCTAAGACAATACGTCCAAGCTTAACTGATTTTCACTTGTTCCCTAACTCGTTTGCTCTGAAAAAGTATTCGTAATGTAAAGAGAGTTGAAAAGTGGATCACTTTTGGAGTTAAAGGTTAAATTGTACGTGCTCACAAAGAAATTATTTTGTCATTGTTCGTTGCTGCGCCCAAAAAAATAGTTTACATCTCAGTAAAACTGTAATACCTCAAAGAAAAGGAAAACAGGAAATGCTAAGAGGAGAATTAAAACAAAAACAACTAGTTCAACTACTTCCTATTCAAGTTTACTTACACGCTGATTTGAAATTCTTTGGCTGTTTTGCGTGAATGTGCATTCTTGAAAGCGTAATTTCTACGTGAAGGTTTTCCCGGTTATGTCTCGCTGAAGTCTCGCAAGCAAATCTCGTCTATCATACCGAGATCTTCTTTTGACACGCCGACCGTAGAACAATAAACAAGTATCGCGCGCTTCTCTAATCTATTCAAGGTGCCATGACTCTGCACAGATAAGCTCGAAGAACATTCGCCGGTCGATAACAATAACAATGTTTCGAAGAGCATTCCTTAACATTTATCTTTTGGCTCACGTTTTCTCTGGTAAAAAGCCTTGCTCTCTAGACATGTGCCCAGACTGAATTCAAGCGGTGCACATAAACTGGTTTTTGTTGTGTGGAGTGACCGGCTGGAAATGTTTCTGCCCTTCCTGTAGGACTTTCTATTTAATATATAGGCTGTTAACTAATCTCTGATCGCCCGGTTTCTAGACCAACAGTAATTGAAACGAATTGGCTTATCAAAGACAAATTGAGACCTAGAACAAGCCGATCATTTACTTTGGTGAAATGAGCTAGTTTAGCTTTTCAATTTAGCGACGAAATTAGGCCATCTCCGAGTTCCCTTTGACCTCTGTTTCAAAACGAATCTAAGTGCAAAACCATTCATATGAAAATGAATTTGCTTTACATCAAAATGAACATGCAGGTTAAACAGATTTTCGTCTGAATGGTTTCGCACTTAGACTCGTTTTGAAGCTGAGACAAAAGGGAACTCGGAAATGGCTTATTGTTCTTCGGTCTTATTCACGAAAAATAACTTTTATTAGTTTAATCCTTTTTCGGTTGGGTTGCTGTGCAGAGAGACTCCACGCATGTGTTGGAACATGCAGCGAACTTTTTATGTTATCTTAACAGGTCTAACATGGTAGTGCAATGAAAATAAGACAGAAATCAAGTCCCGAATACAAAACTTCACCTTTGGATTGGAAGAGGTGCCCCTTTGAGGAGACATGGTTTGTTACAAGGTATACACGCACCACGTGTCAAGGCAAAGATTGCACTTAGTGGAGGAAATTGTGTTTAAAAATGGCCTTTTGCGGTCATTTTTGGACTGTATAACAAAGCCTATTGTTATCAAAGTTGAGCCACTTTTCTTGATACGATTTTAAAAACGGTTGGACTTTTGGACTTTTGGAAGGACCTTTACGCCTATATAAACATTCGCTATGGTTTTTAATTTATTTTTATCAACCTATAGACACTACAGTCAACTTGATTTTTCAAGGCCGATATCTTCGATCGGGACCAGTACCAACTGTCCGTCTTGAGTGAGGTACCAGTAGGCTTATAGAGTTTAGATGCCGTAAAACGACTGTACAACGGTACACAGAGACTAACCCCAGTTCTCCATCTTACAGAGATGCCCGTCTTACTTTGAGGTGTCCATAGAGTAGACCGAAATTTACAAACACTACTCTTATTTTTTCTCAAAAGGGGTTTGTTTTGTTTGTCTCATTCAGGGTAGTGGAGGGCTTGTCCCAATCCTCCACGGGTTAATTCAGTATTGGAAGAATTTTTGCGCGCCAAAAAGGGTTGAGCATATCTTTGGAAAGATTTTGCGAATGAAAAAATTTAGCATCACTAGCGAACAATACAGTACTGCTTGACAAAACTCTCTACACGTCACGAAATCGAAACACGTTCGCTCACAAGAATCGCCTGTTCCCGAATTATTGAGGTGTGCCAACGGCTGGAAATCCGAACGCCTATTTAGTGCAAACGCCTGTGAATCCGAATATCCCAAATACGATGAATCCAGAAACAGTTCTGAATCCGGGAAAAGTAAACGTAGTCTTTGTGGAACATGATTAGAACTGAAGGACGCCGCTAGTAGGTTTCTGAACACTGCATACTCAAGGGACCGTAGCTAGCAGTCTTGAAAAATGGAGGAAATTCTTTCAACCATAAGAGCTAAATTTAAGCTTTCATCGGTTGCTTTAGGGAAGGGAGGGTGAACTGATAAACAAAGATATTTTGAGTCTGAGAGATGGACAATAGACCCTTTTACAGGTCTGTGAAATGTAACCAGGCCTCTGCATGAAAGCGAGATTTGGTCTGACCTTGTCATGATAAAGAACAGAAACTAGTTAGCATAAGAACATAAGGATTTACATATCAAAAGAAAGAGGATTTGTATCAAAACAAGGTCACCTTCAGCGTCACTTCCACTCAAAGGCTTGGTCACTAAGCACAGAGCTGTAAAATGGCCTATTGTTTTTACTTCTGTAACCCAAGCAAGGGCAATTTAAAAAACAGGAGCAGATTGTAGCTCTTTCGTGTAGCTTGGATCTTAAACTTAAAAAACAAACTGATTAAACAGCTGGAAACTGGTGACATTTTTAATTCGGTCCAATATTTCGGATGGACAAAACCAACCTTCACCAGGGGCATGAAATACTTAGTGATTTTATGCCCCTGATTAAGGTTGGTAAAAATAAAATATTAATAATTATAATGTTAATAAGTAGTTTCGTAAAAACGCTTTATACAACCGAGGGAAGTCTCAATCCTTTTTACAATAGTCTGCTTTAAAACGACCCGAATTAAAAAAAAACTCTTAACCTAAGCCTAACCTAACCCAAGAACGCTCTTTTGAAAAGAAAAGTTTGTATTCTTAATTTAAAACAATCAACAATGAGACATCAATGGGACATTGTTTTTTACAACAAGGATAACTGTATTTTATATTAGAATTTTACAGTTTCCTGGGGAATCCACAACCTCCATTTGGGACAAGATCAATAAAACAGGGTGTATCAAGTCAACCGTAGGAGGTTGAAAAATACCTGTTAGTTATCAGGTTGACTGCAGTGGCTAGCTCAAACCCGACAACTCCAAAATCAATTAAGTGTCTGGCAAACGTTTTGTTGAGTATCTCTGATAGGAGGAGAATCACAGTTCGCTTTTTCCGGGATTGTTAGTCCCCCTTTCCAACAAATTTTATTTAAAACGTAAGTACATTCTTAGACAAGATGTGCAGTATCGTGGTATTTGGCGAGCTTGTCTGAGGAAAATCAAAATACAAAATGATGAGAGAAAATTCAAACCGATACCACACAATAAAATGTTCACTTTTTTACAAATTAAGTATTGTCATTGCCCTCAACTTAGCCACAATCTGTTAGAACGTCTACGTAGACTCTGCGTAATGTCAATTTTACATCATGTACAAATTTCAGTGTCTGCAGTGCGCGAGTTTTATTTTCAGAAAGCTCTCACTAAAGTATTCCGCGCCAACTGTAAATGGGTGAGATAAAATGTGAACAGGTACAATTCTGTCATAAACTATTCAGTAGCAAGATCGTTTGTTCAAAGGTACTATTGATATTAATGTGTCAAATCTTAATTGATCAGCCGGAAAAAAAAACGAGGGAGCAACAATAAATATCTTAATTCACAAATAGTATAACTGATCACGAACTGAATAAGAATGTAAATAATTGGTTCAGTTAAAGATTAGTTCAACAAAAATACGCTCGTCGCGCACTCGAACCACTGATCTGAACAGCGAGACATAAATTTACAAGAAGACCAAGAAAATACAATACATATTGGCAAATTTCACATGACTACGCCCGGCTTCTATGTGTTAAACGGGAAATATACAAAAAAAATTATATACGAGTTTTAATTAAGCTAAAAGTTCACTTACCGTACACTCTTTAAAGAGATCGCCTCTACTTCAACTGTTAAGCAGTGGCTTAGTCAAAGATCTTATTGGTCGTGTGTCGCTTGCTTGTATCGTTTGCAGTGTAACGGAGATCCAAGACGGTTGAATTCTTAGATGTGTTATAAATAAGCCACACATAAACACAGCCACTCAAAAACCGTTTTAAGCTGAGTTATTTTTAACACAATAAAAGCTGCCACTACATCAGCTCAAAAAACAGGATGTTGTCAATTTTTTTCTTCCTGAAATATTTTCGAAACTTTAAACGGTTTGGATTATACTGACATGATGTTATGTAAATTTATTACACGACTGAGGCAGCTGACAGTAATTTTAGATTGCCTTATTCCCGGTCCAGTATTTTCCAATTATTGGACCGGGTGATGTTTCTATAGCTCTTTTTCAGTTACAAAGTCATCTAATAAATGTGTTATTAATCACGTTTGCTCGGGACCTTACTTGGACAATTATATCGGCCCTTGGTATTTTCTGTTCGGATCTCGCTGCGCTCGGTTCGTTCTGCCATGACCTGGGGCCTATTTCTGACATGGCGACTTCTGAGATCGTTTTAACGATCGCCTACGCCCTGACTAGCTGTCCACGTGGGGTCCAGATTGTTTGTTTCCGGGCCAGATTGAATTTGAGTGAGTCTCGATTTGACAAGAAATCAAACTATTTTAAAACAATTTTGACCAAGCAAAATATCGAGCAGCTCTCTTGCGATTACGTAAGATGGTTAGGTAATTTCTTCCTCCGCTGTAAAAACGTGAAGTTCTCAATTAACGCAAAATCTGTAATTTAGTGCGTCTAATAAAGCTTAAATATTTGGAATTTTTATTTTGTATGTTTAATCTGTTATACCAGAAAAAATCCAAAAATAAAGTCCTGGTATAGGATTCTATTTGTTCAACCACTTGGTTCAATGTAACTTTCATCTAAACAAATAAATAACGATATTTAGAGAAGACGCCACATCAACCTCAGCTGGTTTTCATGTACGTCCTCTATCCAGGTCGAATTAGAATTTAGAAATGTTTGTTTTTAAGAAGAGAGGAAAACCGGAGAATCCTGAGAAAAATCCTCGGAGCGAGGAGAGAACCAACAACAAACTCAACCCACATATGGCAACGGCCCGGTATCGAGCCCGGGCCACATGTAGGAGGGGGGATGAAAATTTGCTTTTTAAAAATATTCGAGTTCTATTTGTACAGGAACCCACCCTGTTGCGGAAACAATTTTTCCCTTTTTTCCCCAAGTTGCGGACACAAAATTTGTGTACGCGACAAAAATGTTTCTGATTTTTTCACAAACAATGTTTCCCCAACAAATGTTTCCTTGTTTACTCGGGCAAGGAAACATCACAAACAACAACGTATCCTCGTTTGCCGCCGCCTTAACTGGTGTAAACAGAAGAATACAACATAGTAAAGCGTTCTAAACTTAATAATCCCGAACGAAGTCTTACAGTCGCTCATAGCATTCTCCAAAATAAAAAACATAGCCTACAAAACACGCTCTACAATAAAGAGCAACGACGAAGGGCTAACGCTCGAAACGTCAGCTCTTGAATCTCTTTACGGTGGCCAATTCACATTATCAACCCAGTTGATAAACCAAATTATATTGTTATACTTCCCACCGACGCAGCACCACAGTTTCTTTTGAAACTTACCCCCTCTACGCTCTACAATAGTTGCTTATAGTAGTTCTTAGCCGACGAGGCAATAGGCCGAGTTGGCTAAACTCAGACGATATTCCGCAAGATTTAGCAGGGTAATTGTTTTATTATTCAACAAATTGTCAACGAACCGTATTTTGCAGCTAGAAAAGTTGCCGTTACACGGCGGTTTGCGAGGCTTCGGATGAATTATCGTAACTTATCGTATATTGCAGGATATCTGTCAAGTTCAGATGACGGATAACGATCGTTTCATGACCATATATGGGCAACGTGACAATTTGTTGAATATAAAACAAAATATACGCCCATGGGCCCACATTCGGGAACTTATTTTCGTAAGGATTTTTGCGTCTGAGGTTGGGGGAGGGTAGGGCTTATTTTTAAGGGAATTTGTTTTCCTGGAGTCTTATTTTTTGGAAGTTTTAAGCCAGGGCTTTTCAAAGTTTCGGGTTACAACTGTATTGGGTTTCTGTTGTGTGGCTTCCGGATGCCACACGATATTTGTGATAGGTCAGGTGCTCTTCATCCGGCTTTCGGACCCTTCTACCGTTTTACATACCTGATGAAATTTACACTATTTATATAGAAACACTTCCTAAAAGAGCAAATGCATTAAACAACCTGTTTATGTATGGCCAAAGTCCCGTAAAATTTCGAAGTTACGTAATCGTTTCGGTGTTGAACAGACTCTGCTCTATTTTTGCTCTATTGTGTCGTTTTAGTCAAAGACAGTTTTCAGCAATGGATCAAAACAACAAGTAAACATTAAACAACAACAAAAAAAAACAACGCACAGAAAGTGTTCAAAGAACAGCGGAGAGATAAGAACACAAAACAGAACATGAACTCTGGCAATTTAAATTGCCTTCAAACCAAGGGAATCCTTGAAAACAAAGGTACAAAACCGCCAAACAACCTGAGAAGAAACCAGGATGGTTTCGAATTAGGAAGATTGAGAAGGATTGTAAATAACAAAACTTGGAAATAAAAATTACGCTCAACCGCTTAACCTATTGTCCGTGACAGACCTCCTTTAAATAATTACCATTGATACGGGACCCATTGAATCAAAAGTCCTGCAAGCAGTTAGCGATATGCTTCCGTCAATCAAATTTTAAAACGTCCTTATATGGAAAGGTTTGGTTATATAAAGACCTGCGAAGGGTTTGATTAAACAAACGCCTTCCATATAAATTGACAGAGGTCTATCGCCAACTGCTCGTAAGAAGTTTGATTCAAAGCGTCTGAATTTAGGTGGTAAGGTACAAACCACCATTGCGTGTTTGGAAAACGTGATCGCATAATTGACAAAAGGCTCAGGTTCGCTTTCGAATTGTTTGATCGGAAAAATCCCAGACGATCGGGGATTTCACTGTTTCCCGACCGTCCCAGATTTTTACGACTAATGAAAATTGGAAATCTTTAATATCACCGATCGTCAGGGATGGTCGGCGACAAATCGGGAAAATCGTGAGCGTTTCTATTTTCCCGACGCGTCCCAGATTTATGCGATGGTCGGCGATCATTCCCGACATATGAAAACTGAAATATCCTCTGTCGGGGACGTTTCCGATGGTTGTAACTTGTTGCCAATCCTCTAGCTTCTTTTGAATTGCTTGGCGCCAGTCTCAAATTCAGATTGTTGAGAGAATCTGCAACAGAACCTCTGGAGTGTCTCCGATATATCGGTAAAATCTGGGACAGTCGGGAAACAGTGACATCCCCGACCGTCTGGGATTTTTCCGACATATGAAAACCAGGCTTAAAGTCCACCCTTTACTATAAAACTCCAAAAGGATCGACTGCAAATGTTTTTTCACTTGTTGTGAAGAAATCATGAAAACATCAGCTACAAAAAATTAAGTGCCTAACTGATCCGATGTTTGTCTTTGAAGACCCTTATTCAAAGACGATATATATTACTCTGTTCTCATAAAGTAACAAGTTTTTATCCTTTTCATCTTTATGTATAAAACAAAGTTTGATTGCTTTGGTGTTATATTGGAGTGATCGAAACACCCGTTTTAGCTATCCAACGTCCGACCCCCGAGACATGAACTGCTGGCGACCCTTCGAAAGCAGCAATAGGGTGGGGAAAGGCGGAAGGTCTTTAATTTTGAAACTTAACGGTAAATACTTAAAATGTACAATACGTTAAGACTTACTGTGTTTCTTCTGATTAGTGCACTGGGTTGGTCGCTTGGCCGTGTGCTGTTTGCCTTTATCGTTTAGAGTGTAATCGAGATTTGAACTGACTCTTTTATGCTAGCTTCACATGACAAACACTTAAAGCCATCTGAAGTACGTTATTTTGAACATACTAAATGGCACTACTCTTGCAGCTGTTTAAACTCCAAAAATAGTCTATTGTTTCGTTTTCCTCTTCGAAAATGTTTTAGAAACCGTAAAAGCTTTACCCCATGCTGACACCATCAGGGCGGGCAACCCACGAGTCTGTTCATCACTTTATCTGTTCCCCAGCGCAAATGTTGCTGGCTGGCAAAGTGGTTCAGCACGTTTTCTTATGGGATTAAAAAGCGGAAGAGCGACTGAAGAAGCTGCTCGACGAAGGCTTGAATCTCGTTGAGAAGAGTGGATTTCAACGGTTTTCAGTGCCATTTCCGCACGTTCGTTGTTTGTTCTAATTGCTGGCTTGGAAAAAAATTATGGATCACGTGTTTGCAAAAAGATTTCACATTCTCGGGACAACCTCGTCTCCAGTTCACGTTTCTGAAAGTGCACTGGAGGTGAGGTTGTCGTCGGGGTGCGGTGGGGAGAGGAGGGGGTCATGCGGTCATGCCCATAGACTTATAAGCGGCTAGCCCCTATGTTGAAAGGCTGCGACCCTTGGCATATTTAGTATCAGTTTTGAAATGATTCCTCGAATCAAATCATAAAGGCCTAAGCACTAAGCATTTAATGCACCTGCCAATGTTAAGCCGAGGAGGAGGGGAGCGGGGGTGGGAACAAGCTAAATTAGAAGTAATGTGTACTTGTCGATACTTGTTAACGAGCAAGCGTGCTGCACGCATTCGTCGAAGCCCGCCAGGGTCCGTTACTAGAAGCACCAAAGAAACCTTTCGAGTGCTAATACCAAATCTCCTGATATTTCTCTAGCAGATACATCTGTGACAAAATCTCCTGATGTTTCTCTTACACATAAATAACTGTAACTGAACAGCTGTGACGCTAGCTATTTCTCTTTGGGAGAGTAACGCAAACCAGACTGCAAACAGTTGTAATGGTTTTCGTTACAGGGTCATACAACAATACGGCATTGCAATTAAAAAAATCAAAAATCGAGCGTTCAACAATAATTTGTTTAGAATATCAAAACAGTACGATGTGTACTGAAACTAACTTCATTAATTGCATAATTTGAAGTTTGAATTCTATTATCTATTTTAGTGAAAAATCAAATATCTTGAAGAATGATAGGGGCGAGTCTCATTTCCGACTACTAGGCCAAACATTACAAAGCCCTACAAAACCTGTAACATCTATAGATCTTGTTATATCTACCTGTTTCAATCTGAAGTTTGTAATTATACATTTTCGAATTGCAAATGGCACGTTTCTAGAAATATATATTTAGGAAATTGCGTCCCCGCCCAAACTTATCTGTTTTCTTCCAAGCGTTTTCGCCCTGTCTTCCTGAATCGATACGATCGTAAACGCTCGTCGTCGTCATTCAATTTTTATGTTTTTATCTGCAGTTGGTATGATAATTAAAAATTAATTGAAACCCCTGTTTACAGCGAAGACATAAGTGTAGTTGACGAAAGAGGAGGCTTTCGAAAACGGTGCGCTTAACTTTTCGATCGTATCCGTATGGATGATGGGAGAAAACAAATTAGTGAATAATTATTAGGGTGCCGAGTCGGAGCTTTAAAATTTACCCTCCTTTTTCCCTTTTTTAGGTGATCATCGTATCAAAGTAATTTTGTGGTTTTAAAATTTGAAATAAAATAGTTCCCTGGCTTTGTCGAGCAATACATTGCGTCATCTGCGAATGCATTTTCCCTACAGAGCGTGACATCAGCACCAATACAGCGAATCTGTTAAAACCCTATTTCTTGTATCGCTCAAAAAAGCCGGGTTCATTAGCTGAGCAGCCTCTACTATTAATTAAAATAGAAGCGCAGACGAATAGCTAACATGTTTGCCATTTCATTGAAGAGTTACATCAGCGACGCTATGCTGAAAAATCTTATTACGAGCAAGGGAACAATAGCAATGGACTGCGCGCGTGAACTCGCAAGGGTATCCGCGGGATTCTAAACTAAACAGGTCTAAAGCATACTATAACTAACTCTTCATCTCAAACGCTAACTTGGGCAATAGTGTTAGTAATGAGACTAGACCGTAAGCATGATATGAAGCCAGCAAAAGTCGGGAATAGATCATTGGTAAGATCGAAGGGTTAACAAAGCTAAACGTGTTGCCACACGCGAGACGCAGTCAGCAGAAAGCGCGCGCGCGACTCCTTGTACGCGACAAACGCGCGCGTTGAAGTTACCCAACCATTTTAATTTGAATCGAACTACTGGAAAAAAATTAGCAAAGAAATCTGTTGATGTGACCTTTCATAGTTCAATGGCCTTGACGGACAAATGCACGACGACAAACAATATCCGTCATCAAAGACAAAAAAAAGTCTTATAACAAAAATGTTTTCAACCAAAGCTCTGATATATTGTATAATCAATGTGGCAGAGCCATTAGCCATATAAACTGCTCCAGACAACTTATTTTTACAGCACTTTTTAGTTGTTCAAGCTTGTTTTTCGGTGCTTGTGTAAACACGTTTAGCTGACGGCAGCTGAGTTCTCAAATCTAATCGAAAGATTAATTACTTAGACAAAAGATAGTGGTCAAATGGTTTACAAATTTGATTCAGTTAACAAGTCAAAACCAGGTGAAAAAGCTATTATATCGCGATTAAACTGTCATGTATTTTTAATTTTTTTTCTGAAAGGATTTTAAAAGATTTGTCGATTAATCTTGTCGAAATGCGCTTTTTACTACCAGAAGTCAATTTGTATACGTTCAGTGAAAGACTTTCAATCACGGCTAGATATACCAAATACCCTCAAGAACAATAGAAAACAGTAGATCAAATCCTTGAAAAGTTAGAAATCAATGTAGTTGCATCATTTCAGTAAGTGAGCGCGCCCATTGAAGGCGTTCTTGTGGTTATACACAACCTTCGAAATGTGTTTGCGGAATGGATTTATACAGCTGAAAGCTATTGCGCTAATGCAATTTGAAGATGGGAGAGGGGCTGTATTGATTCTAATCTCGTATACGTAAATATTTGGCTAGCCTTTTGGCAAACACGACGCTTTTCTATCTATTGTTCAAAGCGCGCTTGTGTTTTGGCTATCAGAGC
This sequence comes from Blastomussa wellsi, assembly GCA_947652115.1. Taxonomy (NCBI): domain Eukaryota; kingdom Metazoa; phylum Cnidaria; class Anthozoa; order Scleractinia; family Plerogyridae; genus Blastomussa; species Blastomussa wellsi. The sequence continues at coordinate 21,415,208 of OX393568.1, read as the reverse complement.
AGAGTTAACGGTTTTCGTAACGCCTGGCCGAGGATTATTTGTTATCAGTTTGTTTTTGTTGAAATGATAGAAAACAAAAGAAGTCATCTTTTAAATTAAGCCCGTCGTTGATTAGAACTTGCCTTTGTCTTTGATTACCAAAACACCGCAACCTTTCTCGCTTGCGAAATCTGATAGACAAATCACTTATACCGATGACTTTGTTGATGTTCATTTTTTAATTTGATGAACAAGACTTGATAGACCTTGATAACCTGTATTTAATAATTGTGTTTTCACTGAACCAGTTTCCTTTTGTCTTTCGTTAATATCACCATGTTACCGAGATCGACAAAAAGATAGCACAAAAACTGAATACCCAAGTACTTAATTTGTTGTGGTCGCCGAGCATTTCACAAAGAGACAAAGAGAGCCGCGCGGATAGCGGTAATATTGTTCAGTTAAGAATTAAACAACGTGTCGAGATACGGTTTACAAAAACATGCAGTATCATTCAATTTTTATGTTTTTATCTGCAGTTGGTATGATAATTAAAAACGATTTCGCATGAACTTTTCTGGAAACCTGAGTAAAAAAACAAAGAAATACTAGATCAAAAACCAGTTTTTTTAAATTCCAATTTCCTTCGAACGAGGTGTACCAAAACTTTCATGACATGAGAACTGCAACGCCTGTAGTTTTCGGAGACTGAGGGCCTGATTACATGAGCCGGGCTGACCCGGTTTGCCGGGATGGGTTTCTTTGTCGGCTAACCGGGCTGGCCCGGTTGTCATGTAATCGCGAAGTTGATTTTTGTTGCGTTTAACAGAGGTACCGAGATCTCGGCAAACTGAAACAAGTCCGGCTAACCGGGCCAGCCCGGCCCATGCAATGAGGCCCTGAAACGACAATTACAAATTTTGAAAAAGCAATTAGATAGTAAGATTTTGTTCCTTAAACTTTAATATGTTTTATACTCAGGCTAGGTAAAAAACCCCGAATAGAACAATAAAACTGTTTTAGTTTTCGCAAATATCCCTTTAAAATGCCATAAACGATGTGGAAAACAGAACAACGAGCACTCCAAGCAATGTCCATAAATTTTCTCGTTGGGTTTCCAAAGTCGATTTTGAAAAAGACTTTATGCTGGTATCTGATACGACGAATTGATATTTTATATAATCAGCCATAAATTGAGAAGATAAAGAATAAACGGTTACATTTTTATCCAAAACTTCAAGATAAGCAAAACCACAGCGGCGAACAAATCGAAAAGAGGGGTCGGATCTTATAAACTTGATATATTACCAAATGAATATACTTTAAACCGAAGCTTTCGGCAAAGAATGAAACAAAGAAACAAGCTAACTTATTATAACATTTGGCATGTTATCTTCGCTAATTATTTACATTGTTATCTAAGGCAATTTATTCCAATAAATATGATAATCAACGTCTCGAAAACTCTTGTACCTGCCCAACAAATCTGCAATTCATATTGTAAAGATGTTCTTTATTAGTGACATATGAAAAATCGCGGAGCTGTTAAACTCAGTCTAGTAGAACTAATAGATTTATTAAGGAATTTTAAGTCAAAAGGAATTACAAAACTTAAACCAGATTTGACGCAAGCGGCAGTTTTGCATATTAATTGAAAGGTACACAAACGCGACTTTGGAAAAACCAAACCTTTTAAAATCTATCAACGTTGTTCCAGCGTTAACAAGAGTCAGTATCAAGCAGAAATGTTATATTCTGATGTTCACCCCTGACTGCAATTTTAGTATTTTCTTTTAAAATCTGTTTGGCCTTTTGAGACACTTGAACAATCGATCGGGTTTTTAACAAAAATGTGCGTCAGGCAAACAAACAGTTAACGAACTAGAACTTGCAGGTGAATGAGCTAAAACAGACAGAACGCCGCCCAGTGGACAACTTTCTTCCTGCCCTAGCTCGTGATTTATTTGTTCCATTGTTGTGGCTTCGTGGGAAACAAGCATGAACACCGACTAAATATTCTGCTAAGAAGTCAAATTGGCGCCCAGTAGACAAGCCTGTTGTTGCCACCCGCTGAGAAAGGATTACCGACCTACATCGCAACAAACATGTATTGTTCTATATTCTTGGAAGATAACTGCAAAAAATGCCCGCATATTCCTTGAGAAGTCAATATGTCGCCTAGTGAATAATTCGCTTGTTGCCCACCCACCGAGGTAAGAGTTATTTTTCGGGCAAGGTAATGTTCAATAGTGAGAAGTGGAACCCCGTTAATACAGCCGGGGAGGCTGCTTTCATATATGGGCTATATAGGTATGTGCCGCGGGAAAGGGTATGATTTTCGAGGTTCTCGGTCCTTAAATAGGGTATCATTTTTGCTTCATTTAGCATTGATCCCGGTGTGATCCTTAGATAGAGTAATAAAAACTATTTTGCTGTGCGTAAACAGCTAGCTGAACGAAAAAGAAACGTTCTGTCAAAGTGAAAACATTACGGAACGAAAAAAGGTGAACCGTTTACACCATTCTTAGGTTTTGTTTTTCCTCGAATAGGGTGTCATTTTTCGGGTTATGGCCTTTAATTAGGGTATCAATTTCCGTTTTCTTTATAGGGCCAGGATTTAAGAACCTTCGCGGCACACACTTATCCGAAATTTAAGGGAGTACCCCCCGGGTAATGCGGTCACCAACCGGGTAATGCGCTTAACATACCTGTATATCATAAGACCTCGAGATTCAAAACCTTGCTCATGAATGAGTTGATTTATTGTTTTCAGTTGCCCGATATCCTCGGCGCCGAGCTTTTGTTTCCATTGTTTGTAGGTAACAGAAACAGAACAAGACAAGACTTAACTACAATCGTCGCTTTATAATAGTCTCTTTTTAACCAATCAGAGAGGAAATTGCGACGTGACTTAGTATTTTCCCGCGCTTGGAAGCGAATTACTAACAGTTGGTAATGGTCTATTACATTGGCCAATCAAATCGCAAAAATTGTGTTTATTGTGATTAATCAGTTGCGATTAATACTAATTCGAAAAGTTATGGCGAAAATTTTAGCGCCTTCGCTTTGATTTGTTAGCATAAGTTGCACTAGTTTTTTTTATTGGGGGGGGGGGGAGGGAGAGGGGTTGGTGCCACACTGAAGATGGGTAAGGCCATGAAAGGTCACCTGACCAAAGAACGACAATGGAATGGTTCCTTCCCCCGAGAGCCGGAAGAGCGCCTGGATTTCAATGAGATAATTTGCAACACAAAACACAAGAGCTAACAAAGCTGTCATTTTTTTAATAGAAAGGGTGACTATAAATAATTACGAAAATAAATAGCTTTGAACTACAGACGAATATTTTATATTTATACAAGTGAGTCCTGAGAACTTCGGTGTGTTGTGAACGGTGGCTATCGATATTGAACGATACCAAATACCTTGGATACCTCTAAATTGAGTATCAAATAATAATGACCAAGAATGACTGGGCTCTATCTGGTCTTACAAATGAGCTAAGCTTCGCTATTTTCGAGTACAAAATATGATTAAGACGCGGGTTCAGTATCTTGGAAATGTAGTTGAAACCACTCTGGCCAATCACAAGACGGAGACAATCCAGTGAACCAATCATAACTGGAAACAGATATATATGTAGCCGACGCAAAGCGAGGGAAAACCCGCGCGTGCGAGTCAAGATTGGTTTTGGTTTTACTTCTGATTGGTTGCAAAAGTGGCGCGGGATTTTTAAACCAATCACTGAGCGTAGTAATGCAAAGCCAAAGTAAACGCGAACTACTTTCGACACTAAAGTGGAAGCCTCCCGAAAGCGGATAATAGTCAATTCTAACCACTGATGTGCACGTAAGTGTGGGCAATTTTTCTGATACTAATTTGGTATTGTATAAAATTGCCTTACAGTGAGGACACTCGAACCGCGAACACTTGACACTTACTTTTACATTTCTTTTGACCATTATCCAATGTTAGCCATTCATATAAATAGGAGAATTAGCTTTCTTAGGTGCTGAAAACACTAATTCTTTGGCCTACATCAAGAGTTTTCATTGGATAATCATAACAAAAAATATAAAAATAAATGTCAAGTGTTCACGGTTTGAGTGCCCGCACTGTAAAACCAAGGAAACCTTGAAATAACAGTTTACCAAGGAAGAAAAACACCAAAGAGGAAACAATAAACTGACAAGAAACAAGAATGTTTGAATGAGGAAGATTGAGATAGATTGCAACTGACAAACTTGAGACATCAGGTTAAAATTAATCAAGATATGTTATCGCGATATCAACCTCGTTCCCAGGGTCTCTCGAGAGAGAAAGCCTGGGAACGAGGATTTCGCGATATAATCTCATTACAACTTGTTCGCACCACACACATTTGTCTCGAGCTTTGCCATGCCATGGACACATTTTGGAAGACAGCATTACCGAAATATGGGTAATTTTAACGGTAAACGACTCTATTTATACACGGTTTGTGTTACAGACAATAATGATGAGTTTGGAATGAGTTTCTACAGAAACTGTTGTCCTTAGACGGTGGCCAAGTGAAAGACTAAGCCTCATGGAATGATGAACGTAAAGCTGATAAGCCAAGTTTAACCACTCTCAGACTACAAGCTCAACTATTTCCACAGGCATAATTCGAGAAGCTACGTATATACGTTCGTAGTTAAGAATATATTAACGTACGTACTGAGGACCCATAAGTTAGGATTTTGAAGTATGTTAGTACTTTGTTACGTAAAAAATCAGATCTCCAACGCGTGTTACGGTTAGTTCATCCAGGTATGCCATTGACCAAGAACACTTTGGCAGAGGAACCGGCGCTCCGACTGCTCAGTGAGTACATCTACAAGAAACAGAGAGATGTTGGGATAATAAGAGAGGTCAAAAACAACCCAGAAAGATCCTTCCGCGGGACAATGAACAGTAAGTGATTCGGAGAATTAGTTTCGAAAGAAACTGTTTTTGTGTAGCTACTATGGAACTTTGAGTGTTAGCCCTTTAGAAGCATCATCCAGTTAAGAGATTCAACAGTTTCACCGCCGCAATGATTATGTTAGTTTGGTAGTAAGTATGGTTTTCGTTATTCTCCCCACCTGTCTGAAGGACAGTGTATGGGCACAGTAAGGAGATGTCAGCTATTGATCATGCACTCTTGGGAATTAAAAGGATGCTGGCCATATAACATGATCCTAGAAACTTGACTCGCCGGAAGGCTCAACACGTCTCTGAGATTCTAACTCAGCAAACGACCCGTAGGGGCACCTCAGACAGCAGCAGTTCAAATAAGGGATAGCAGAACTACAAAACAGGGGAGGGGGACGGGGAGTGGGGGGTGTTTCGCGAGAAAACAAAAGTCTTCCGGGAATTTGAAGATTTTGCGGGAATCTGGAGACACGGAAAATTTTCTGGGAAACAAAGTAACGTAGTCAAAATTTAGGGAAGTTTGACATTTTTTCAACAATGTCTCCAAAAAAAATGGGACAGTTTTGGTATGACTTTCATTTTCACATAGTGCTGCTCAAACAGCGTTTGTGAGAGTAGTCATCCCCCGTTACAAGGATATGAGGGTTGTCTTAAATTGTCTTACCTTTCTTCCTTTTGTTTCAATTCCGCGCAAGAACAGCGGGTGTCTGTACAAAGCATGTGCATACATGGCCTCTCTGAACTCCTGTGCTACTGCGTTCTGAGCCCACTCTGCTCTCTTATACGATGCATTTTTCTGTCAAAAAGAAAAGAAAAATCATCAGATACAAACTTACGAAATATCAATATCAATTTTCCTTTATCGTCGAATGCGCTTTCCAACTTTGGGTCGGTCGGTCGGAAAAGAAAAAGGCCCCCCCCCCATCCCCTTCCCCCCAAAATAAAAGAGTTGCAAATAGAGTTGCATGGCAGCAGGCAGCAAAGAGTGAAGAGTTTGCGTTTACACCTTATGGAAGAGTGAAACGTTAAAGTTAAAACTGAAAATCTGTATCCAATCTGTATATTTCAAATTAAAAGTGAAAAAAATGTTCGTCTGGGTCAAATTAACTTCCTCGTAACTATTTTTTTTTTAATCGCGAAAATTTGGGTCGGTTAGACGACGCTAAATGGAGGAAAGTAAAGGGGATGGCCAAACAAATTCACAAATTCTAATAGACTAGGGTAACAGAGGATGGTTACGATCATCCACTCCTTATCTTCAGGTTTTCACCTTGAATTTGGAGGATGCGAGGAGCACCATTTCTCAAACTCGTTAATAATTCATCAAGTTAAAACAAGGGACGTCAAAACCGTGGTTTGGAAATCTGATTTTACCAAGCATAGATTGTTTACGATTTTATTCCTTCGTTTTCTCCGTATTTTAGTTTCGATTGAGAGAGAAGGTGTATGAAACACTCGAAAGATTGTTTCATCACATTTCTAAACACCTCAAAGCTCGTCAGAAATACTCCGCTACGTGTCGTATTTTCAGGAAATGATGTTTGTTGTCTAACTTGGTGTTCAGAATGACAATATTTTTAGCCGTAGACATGTTTAGGGTTACCAGTGATGAAATCAAAAACGCCATGTTGTACTATGTTGGCGGTCTAGACAGATTTGGCACGACAAAAGGTATTTTGGTAAAAAGGCTTGGCTCATGCCCCAAGATTGGGGATGTACTTAGGGTTTCATATGGGAGTCCCATCCAAGATTTATTAGGAACGGAATGTTAATAGTGTAAGCGACTGCTGATGAATCTTCCGTTTTCTAGGTCCGTTTGGATATTACAACAAAACGCAGTAAATCGTAAAACATCACATTTGCATGCTAGTGCAAACATCAATTTCAAAAATGCTTGGGTGTGCGAATTTCACCTGAAATAAAAAAAAATTAACAGTGACTGATTACAACGCAGTGAAGAACCAACCAGATCTGCCAGAGGGTAGCGCTTCCTGATTGGCTCATCCAAGTCAAGATATTTCAATTCTATGTTGACTTGCCCAAGTGAGTTATTGCTGCCGATAATCTCTTTGTCAAACATGTGAAACAGTACAGCTCTGTCAAAACAAACACACACAAAATTTAGATTTCAAAAACTGGAAAAGTGGAGCATTGGAGTGCAGGGTAAAGTCAAAAGATAAAGTCGCATTGTGGCCCATGAAAACAAACTAAATCTAAAAACCAAATGGTGGAATCAAACCTTGAGGAAAATTCTTCTTGCGGAACTGTGAATTCAAATGTTTCTTCAAATTCTGGACAAAGGGTTCCACCAACAACCTGAAGTTGATTAGAACGATAATATTTAACAATTAGACTACTCTCCCTCGTTTTCTATGAGTGAATACTCAACAAGGCGCAGCCGAGTTGACTATCGCTCATAGAAAACGAGGGAGAGTAGTCTAATTGTTTTAGTAGAAACTCTAAAGGGTTACATTCCGAAAGCTACAATTTTTAAGTAGTTTTGAGCAAAAAATAAAGAAAAATCTTGAATTCGAAGAGCAATGCGCGCATGATTGTTTTCTATTGGCGAATAGAAAACAGTGGGGGAACCAATCAGATTCACGGATTTCCAATAGAACACAGCTGAGTTTCTACTAAAATTTGTTAGTGAACTGAGATCTCCTGACGAGAGACAAAAACTTTGCCAAAATTGTCCTATAATACCTTTGCTTAGTTAAAAAATACAGAGAGAAATAGATTCTTGAAAAAGGAAGAATTGGTGATTTGTTCTGGCTCTTTCTTGAAACATTTAAATTATACGAGAACTTGAAAAACATTACACTGATTTATCCTGGGTGTTTTTTTTCTCTGAACGGAGGCACTCAGCAACAATTAATTTAACAATTATTTTAATGACAAATATGACAAGATTTTGCCATTACTTTCAGGATCTTGTTTTAACAAAACACTAAAAGGGGTTTTGGTTTCTTTAATCACAGCAAAATCCATGATACAGCTCCTGGTATACATGTACAGGGTATCATATTTTAATAAGAAAAATGTCCTGTAGCCTGCTGTAATCATGCTTTATTTTCTTGCAACAGAAGGAGAAAAATGCTAAAAGTGGTGAAAGTAAAGAAATATCAACTAAGAAGAAAAAATAACTATTAAAAGATTCAAAATTTCACCAGAATTTCAGCTTTGATTTCTGGACATTCTGTCCAGAAATTAATTTTGATGAATAGCAATCTACTTCCATTCTTGTAATCCTGTACTGCTTCCCCAAAATACCTGTACTATCTTGTTCTGTGGAATCATTTATTCATGTATTTGGTGGCATTTGGCACAATAATATGGAAATTAGAACAGAAAAATTTCTATAATCAGGCGTGACAGTGTCCCTTTAAGTGTACACTTTTAAAACTAACTGCATTTTTGGCTTTTAAAGAAAAACCAACAAACTAAATTAATAAATTATTTAAATAATAAATACAAGGCAAAGCTAAACTGTTAGAGCACATTTACAAAGACAACACACCTTAGTTTCATGATGCATGCTAGTGCCTGAAATTGCGCACTTTACAAATGCATCAGACGTGTTCATCAGGGTGTTACCAGCCTTAATGTTGTAAGCTTTGTGAATTGTTACAATCAGCGTTTCTGGTTCTTCATATTCCAGGCTGATTTCTAATTCCCCTCTGATGCTGAAGTCAGTCTATAATTGAAAGAAAATATGTGCAAGAATTCATAAATTATTGATCGTTCAATCAAGTAACCTTAAAATATGTTCAACCTGTCTGCAAAATTAATTTGTATAAATTACAATAATTATTTTAGTAAACTCTCAGCTGTTTTCTATTGGAAATCCACAAACTTGATCAATTCTCCCATTGTTTTCCATTTTCTTTACTGATGACATGATACAGGGGCAGATCCAGGATTTTTCTTAGGAGGAGCACCACTAAGAAATGATGTACTATACCACTAAGAATTGACGTAGTTGATGGGTGACGTTAGCAAAATACTAGTTATATTAGAAAGTCACAGGGGGGTGGGGCACACCCCCTGCACCCTCCCCCTAGATCTTCTCCTGTGATAATGCACAAACATTGCACTTCAAAGGAAATTTTCAGCCTCTCTATATTTTGCAAAAGAATGCAAGAGAATCAGTGAGTGACGCCTCCTGTTTATGCACTGGCATCCAGTTTTCTTACGATTTCAATCAGAAGGAGAAGAAAATTCCTAGTTACTTCATGCTACAGAAATCAGGAAACGTTTTTGTCTGATGGACCCCTAGGTTCAAATACACATTTTTTTTCTATTTTGAAAAAGAATACAAGAAATAGTGAGTGATGTTTTACACTGTAACCAGTTTTCTTGTGATTCCATTCAGAAGGAGAAGAAAATTCCTAGTCGCTACACGTTGCAGAAACCAGGATACGCTCCTGTCTGATGGGCCTGTTGGCTCAAACACACATTTGACCTTATATTTACGACATAATGTAATGTACCTCAAGCTGAAGTATAAACCAATCTGTATGTGTCCCTGTGTTGAGATTTATCCTGGACAATTCCACTACACCTTCACCATTAAAATCATCCTCACCAAAGAAGTCATGATCCCAGATAGCCACTCGCAATTTAGTTTCTGCAATGCGAGATTGCTCCACTTGGAAGGAAAAGATCTCATTGAATACTGGATTGAGTGTTTTGGACTTGTATGCTGTCTTTTTCTGCCCTTCCCCATGCCTACAAAAAAAGACAAATTATTTCATGCGATAACTACAACAGATATAATTAAGATAAAATGTCAAAATGCTTATAACACATAATAGGTATTAGACACAGAGCGAGCCTATAAAAAGCCCAGCTCTAACATTTTTTTGGCTTTAATTTTAAACTGTTGTGTCGGAGTAATGGTCTTGAAACAGGCGAGCTCGACAACGTTTTCTTTTTAATTGCAAGCCCTGTTTAATTAAGGGGAATTAACAACCTCAAATACAGTATTATACAGTCATGTACACGTGTATACTACCAATATTTTCCCATAAGAGCTTTAAAAATTTAAACAGAAATTTATACACAAATCCTCAAAATTCAAAATTTCTGTTGACCATGCACTTCCAAACACTGTTGCAACATGAAAGGTAATATATATAGAAGGTCTCATAAGCGTGCAATTCTTCTAGAATTATTCCGGTCTTCAAATGGAGTGTTACAGCCTTGCTTACAAAACCGTGAACACCAGAAATGTTTATGGAATGTTATTGTGTTACAGAGAAAAAGCCAATCAGGTGTGAGAAAACTTAACTGCAAAGAGCAACGGTAATTAGTTTGTGGTTTTGACGTTTGCTTGCGTGTCCTGAACTTTCCTGTGATTGGTCACTACACAATCAACATTCCTGAAATATTTCAGGTGTTCACGGTTTTATGAGCAAGGCTTTAAATAACAGTTACAATAAATTATTTTTGAGTTTTGAGACTAGGGGCATTTCTCCTGTTGTTTGCTCTACTGTTCCGTCAAATGGTAGAAAGCCTTTCATATGAGACTATCCAAGCCATTACTTGTTGACTTCATGTGAACATTTTCCTAAAATACAAACAGTTATACATGTGTACTCACACATCTGGAACCAGATCTAACACAGCATATGGATCTGACTTGCCATTAAGGTCTCTTGGTACCAAATCTCTAGCTCGAATCACCTTGACCAGAAGGAGCTGTTGCCTGTGGTTGTACTTGAGTGACAGTTGGATATCACCCTTAATGTCGCCAGAATCGGGTTGTGTCACAGTCGGGTCCATGCGCTTATAAAGTTCTTTGACGACATCTGTTCCATCAAGCTTGGAAAAGAGTGAGGCCCCATTAGGGGGGGTCTGAATATCCCGTATCCCATTAATTTTTGGCCTAAATATCTCATACCCCGATAATTGCGGTGGTTTGTACACTGTATCTCCAACTTTTATGTTCGATATCCCCAAACCTCTTGTTTAAATATTCCGTACATACCGTTAATTTTTCCGACAAATATCCCATATCCCTATAATTTTTTACCCAAATACAGGGATGTAGCTAAGAAATTACGAAGCCGGCTCACAAACAAGCTCAGCCGGCTTTTCTGACCATTGTTTTCTAGTGAAATTTAAGCCGGTGATTAGCTCTCTTTCAGCCGGTGAAATTAGCCGGTAGCTGGCTCTTAGCTACATCCCTGCAAATATCACGTATCCCAAAAACCCCTAATAGGGCCTCAAGAGTGGAAAGGAAGAGTTGACTAACATATCATATTGATATGACACAAACAAAGTTGGTAGCTCTATTATTATGTTGATGGGATGGGTCAGCAATGAAACCACAAGAGGGGTGGGGTGGAGGGAGTTTTCCACCCCATTCCTCTCACAGTTTTACATTCTAGAGTTTTCATTACACCAACAGGATTGCCAACTTCACAGCTACTGGGGAATTACCTGTACTTTGTTCCACACTTAAACATGAGGCCCTATGTGCCATCTTGGCGCCAAGGGACAGGTGAAGGCGAAGGTGACACTTAAACATGTTGTATAAAGACTGGTTTTCATTAGCAATAGAGTCAGAGTCAACTTGAATTGCAATAATAAACAAAATTCTATAGACAGAAACTTACAAATGTTGCTTCTAACAGGTTGTCTCACCCATCCCCACTACTTTTCTAGTGCAAAGTGCTCACAATCTTTATGAGTGTGAGTTTAATATAGAGGCCCTCCAAGGGTAAATTCCAACAAGTGACATGCCCAAAAAGTAGCGACAACACGGAATGAAATTGCAACAAAAGAAAACCTCTCTTGCCGACAGCGACATCAATGTAGAGAAATAAAGACAAAATACCACCATGGTACAGGGACCCAAAATAGCCCCATTTAAAAGACGCTGTGCACCTATCAATATTAAGCTGGGGGGGAGGCCAGGCATGCATAGGCAGGGTATTTGAATTGAGCTGGGATTTTCTGTTCAAATGCCCTGTCCAAAGGAATTTGTGGATGGTCAAGAAAGCGGACAGCACGGGGAGATAACTACTGTCAAATACCCCCCCACCAATGCCCGCCCCCCCTAACATTGCTTAACATTGATAGGTGCATGTAGATTTTGATTTATATCATTCTCGAATGGTTTATGAGCTTGAGGTATTCAAATTGGAGCGCATTGCAAAGAAATTGGAATCCACTAGTAAAACAGTGAACTTCTTACAAATTATTTTGCACATGTGAAAAAAAGTTTGGAGAAGTTAAGACACATCGGCACAGCGTTTTTATATCCCTGTATTTCACAGAGCCCTGCATACTAAGGTACCTGTTTCTGGAAACACGCTGTATTTTTCTCTTTATTCTTGATCTTCATGAACTTGTTTTTGGCTTCCACTAATTTCGAAAGCCCAGTCATACCATCGTTAGCGGGAAGATTCGCATTTGCGGCAGTACGCGGTCTGACATCTTCAACAGTAGCATTGTCCTCGTCCGCTGCCGTCCATTCCCGACTTGTTGTGCTAGCTCCAGTTCCCATTATTGAACGGTCAAAAAGGTTCACTTATTCACGATTTAGAGACCATTTTTCCTGATTTGAACATTGTTTACTTCACCACCATGGAAGCCATCTTTGCGGAATGTTGTTCGCTCTGACGTACTATTGACGTCACGATGATCTTCTTTCTTGTTCGTGTAAAACCACATGAAGCGTCTCAAGCTAAGGGAGCAAAGACCTCCCAGAAACAAACAAAAATAAATACAGTCAAGATAAAATGAAGGAAAACAATACTGACAACAACAACACTAATTCATGCACAGACAAGGCTTTGCGGACACGTAGGTGTCAATTAACTACTATATGTAAGCCAGTTTTTGTGGGTAATCAGTGGAGGATCAAGAGGAGGGCCCCCACCACTTATTGGCAAAAATTTTACTTCGGGCCGGAAAATTTAGTAAAATTTAGAGTAGCTAGGATCAGCTGGGCGGTTGAGCAATGGACATGGCGCGGTGAAACGGGCCTGCCTGCCGGGAAACGCGTATGCTATAGACGAAAACGCGAAAAATAAATACTTATTACTAATATAAAAGTGCCACTTATTGACGCGTTTCATTTATCCATTTGTTTCCTTTTTCTCTGCTTTCGAATCCGTAAATGCAGCAAATGAAAGCACGAACATGGGTTACCCACAACTAACATGAACAGGATGAGGATGGCATGTTATCCACAGAACGACGCTCAAAAGGATTGCGCGCGCAAGATTTCATCATATCATGGTGACGGAAAAATTAACGGTACGTCATAAACCATAATGTAGTAATTGTGTTTTTGTCCGTCAGGTAAAAAACCAATAGATTCACGCTTTCGAGTGCAACGTTTTTTTACAGCTCCGCCGATAAAGAAGGAAAGATAAGAAAGATCACAAATTGTGAACACGTACAGGTAAGGCTGAATTTGACCGCTCTGACTACACGCTCATAATGAAATGCAACTCAAATTGAATTTTTAGGAAAACGCTGTTTATGGTGCACCGTATAAAGAGGGCATGCAAATCAGTTACGCACGCTGAAAAAATGAGCACATGAAAAAAAAAAAGGAATTGACATTCGCAGTTTTTCCTCTACCAATGTCGCCGTTTGTTCTCAATAACTTTACATTCTCCACGAAACATGGTTAATCCCATTTTAAATGTCTTTCTTTCTTTCTCTTTTTTAGCTTTCGTTTCTCACAATGGTCGAGATCGAAAATATCGAGTTCTTATTTCCACGGTGGCTAACCTCAAATATTCATGGAATTAACAACCTCTGGGAAATGTGCTGGGAGAACGCCAAAAATTACCAAGCCATGTTCATGCGCCGAGTCAGTCAAGCCAGGGAGTTTGTCAGACAAGCCACGGAGTTTAGTCTCAATCATCCTGTGATCGTCTTGTTCCTTGCCGTTGTCGCAGTGTTTGCCTTCCTCCCTGTACTCGCCCTCCTTTCAATTGTATCCGGATCCTTTGTGGTCATCTTTGTCGCAGCTCTTACTGTATTCCAGGGAGTGGTTGTGTTATCTTTGGTGCCCTTCCTCACTGTATTCGTCCCCATAATGATGATCGGAGGCACAGCGGCTGTTTTCGTTTATATTACTTACTGTTCCGTTGTGAGGATTCTACAGATCACCAAGCAAGTCGTCAAGACCACCCTCCCTTCACAAATCCTTGGAAAACCAGTCATATTTGGAGGTGTTAAAGTGAAACAACAGCAATTCCACCATCACTATGACGAATTTCGTCTAAATGACGAGGAACCTTTTGAGGAAGAGCTGTTCGACAGTTCTTCCAATTGGTTCTAAAATAAAATAAAAAAAAAAACCCAAAAACAAATACAAAACATAAAATATAAAATCAAAATACAAAACATAAAATATAAAATCAAAATACAAAACATAAAATATAAAATCAAAATACAAAACATAAAATATAAAATCAAAATACAAAACATAAAGCAGCCAAAATTCAAAAAAAGATAGTTTATTTTAAGTTAATAAACTTCATTCATTTTCCCAATTTATTATCCCCAGCCCATTTAGAGATGAAAATGTAAATAATCCTCTCCCCACCCCCAACTCTGAACTTACCCTATTCTTATAAAATCCATCTTATTTAAAGGAGCTTTGAACAGGTGACACATCTTAAAAGGTTTGTTCTTTTTTCAAAGTTTGTTGATTAAAATCCTTGTCAATCTTCCTCATTCGAAGCCATTCTTGTTTCTTCGCTGATTATTGTTTAGTTACTTCTTTGGTGTTTTTCTACCCATGCCACTTATGACGACTAAGCTCCTTTTAAATTGAAATAACATCTTCTAAAGCAACCCAGTTTAATTAGCTCCACCCCATTTACCCCCACCCCCTCCTCCAGGCGGCCCAAATCGCACCTCCCCTCTCTGGCAACATGCAGTGATGCTGTTTTTTAGATATTTTTTCTTTTGTTGTAATATTGTACTGCACAGCGGTAAGAAAGACGACTTTCATAACAAACAAAAAACAATAATTATAACACAAAAATTACTATATAAACGTAATGATGGTGTTCACTATTATGTTAAACCCACTGTTTGTTGGCATAGCTTCGTTTACGTAGATACATTCAGATTTCTCAGACATCTTAAGTGAAAGACATTTCGTGATTCCAATCTCTGGCAACAGCTATGCTGCTGTTTTCTATTTTGTTTTATTTTTTTCAAGTTAATATATTGTAATCCGTATTAGTAAGAAAGACAACTTTCACAGAACAAATGAAAAATTGATTATTATTCATGAAACAAATCTCTGGCAACAGTCCTGCTGTTTTTTGCTTTTGTTTTATTTTTACTTAAGTTAATAATTTAATCTATATTAGTCAGAACAAATAAAAACTTGATTATTCACGATCACGATCATGAAAAATCTATGGCAATGATCATGGTGCAGCTGTTTTTTGTTTATGGTTTTGCTCAAGTTAATTTGTAAGCAAGCAAAAAAACTAACTTTCAGAACAACTGAACAATTTTATTCATTGTCACAGACTGGAATTAAACTACACCTATTGAGTATTTGCTGGAAATAAAATACCTTTTTGAAATAATGTTCACGTTATTTTTTCAAATACTTCGTTAGCGATCGAGGCTGTAGCGAGGTGCTTCGATATTAGTGCAAGTGTGAGACGAAGAATTAGGAACGAAAATATACTTTAATTTTTCAGTTTTATTGATTGAGAAGCGGAAGCGAACAAGTTAAAGAGTAAGGGAGAAAAGAGTGAGCAACTAACATAAATGGCGTAAATTGGGCATTAAACAATAAGAGAGAGGACGAAAGAGAGGGTACACAAGTAACGAGCGATATCGAAGCATTTAGGAGGGCGGGGGGGGGGGGGAGGGGAGTGGTCTGTGATCATACTGAAAAGATATGTGGCTTCTATTGCATGATCATAAAAAAGAAGCAGTTTGTTTTGTGAGAGATGTGCCAACTTTTACTCGCTCTCCGCGGATTCCACGGGCCAACTGAATGTCACTGGGCATGAAAGAGCCATTTCGAAGGCCGCGAGAGTTTGGAAGAAGAACTATCATTTTCCGTAATTACCGATCGGAGCTCATAAAATAATTTATACTTTGAAGGGAGAGATTTCACTCTTTGTCAAATATGTTATACAAAATTGGTATTCACATTTCGAGCCAGTGAAGATGATTTTTTGAAATGCCTTTAATCTTGAGATAAGTATCACCATAGGCGTACGCCCAGAAAATTCTTCCAAGTTAGGTTATTCCAAGTCAGTTTAATTTGGAGGGGGTAGGGGGTGATCGTGCAAAAGGAGCCATGCGAAAAAATCACTTTCTGCTATCCAGGTCATGTGATGATGTAAAACCAAAAAACAATTTTGCTGAAGCTCACAGTCCCAAAAAAGTGAAAGTGAAAAAAAAAACATTCTTGCCCCGAAAAATTGCCCAACCTGCCCCCCCCCCCCCCCCCAACTTCCAGCGAAGTTCACTGAAGCTATTTTTCTCTTGATCTTTTTTCTCGTTCCAGGGATTCGTTCATTCTCCCTAGCTCCCTCTATCCGGCTCCTATTATTCCGAATGCTCCTGATTTTTTTTCAGTGTAAAAATTTCTTCTTTTACTACTTTCAAATGTTTTGGGGGTTAGAATTTTGTTCGTTTTATTTTCGGATACTTTTTATCTCGTTTCGGACCAATTTCGGACAAAAATTTCACACACTTTGCTGAAATATGCATCTGCTTGTCATAAAAAAAATTTCTTTCCAGTGAGAACTGGGAACGACCAAAGCGTAATCCGAGTTCTAGTTCAAAAGTTCCCACCACTTTATCAAATATAGGCCAACAATACATGTGATGGCGTTTACTGTAATGAAAATATTTCGGACCCTTAAAAATTTCGGAAATGTATTTTCGCACGTTCTTGTTTCGCGTTTGGTCAGCGGTCGGTTCTCACTCGAAAATTTTCCCGCCAAAATATTCGCATGCGCGAAAACTACTTCCTTTCCATTTCCAACATGGCTGCCGCAATGGAAGACAGGAACCGTTCGCTAAAACAAGCCCTCGTAGAAAGCCTGACAGTCATTCTGTCACCAGATCAACAGGCTCGACAAATGGCAGAGGAAGAACTCAAGGTTCTAGAGGTCACAGAGGGTGAGATCATTTCTCTGCCTTGAATTACTGATATATCATGTGTAAAGATTTTTAGCCTCGAATTAAAACGTAACGTGCTATTAATTTTCGAAGGATGTACATTCCGTGAAATTGTAACTTTCGGTTTTATGATAGTATAATTTTAGATCTATCCCGATGATCTATACCCAACACCGATGATCAATACCCCAACAGAAACGCCATACCGGTTCTGTCTTTTGAACAATTTAAGTTTTAAACTTACTTGATTTGTACTGATTTCCAAATTTACATGACTAAGGGGTATTTCCGCAGACTGATAAATGACAATTCCAGATCCAAACATTTATCAGTCGATAGAAGATCTCCCCTGCTGGAGCAAACCCCTGTGCATTTGGACTTTTGGTTAAATGCCCCAATATGTTGGTGGTATGTTCAGTTTACAGAGTCAAATGGCTTACCCTTTTCACAATTTAACTGAAAAAGCTAAAACAACAACAAAACAGAAAAAACCTCAATGCTTCCTTACTCTATGTGTAGTTATAGTTCAATCTTTCTAGCTCTTCTAATATGTCATTTCAGAAACATTTTCCAGGTATAAGCTGTGTCAAATACAGCAGTTTCGATATATTTAACTTCTAGCATGGTGCCAAGGCTTGGGGGAACAAAACAAAAGAAATTATTTATCTACCTCTAAGCCTCGATGCAGAATCTTTTGTTTTATTCCCCAAGCCTCGGCAACATGTTAGAATATTAATATATTGGAATTGGTCTATTCGCCAGCATATGGAGCTAAACCTTTAAGTCAAATTCTCAGGGTATGCCTGGGAGCAGGTGGGGTAGGGGGTCTTGATTTATATGTTAATTCTCCACATTGCATGTGATGCTTTTCTCTATGGTTAGTTAAGAGAATTTAGCAGTACATCAGATGATTTTCTTTGTTCTCATTCAAGTTTTGTTTCTCAATAGCTTGAGCAGTGGCCTGGCATGCTTGAAATGTAGCTTGTATAATAAACCCTCAAATTGGATTTGTGACGTGTTAGAATGTGTTTTACTTGGATTTTTCGAAATAAAGTTGTGTTTGCTTTGGTTTTGCATTACTTCCCTTAGCAATTGGTTCAAAAAAACTTGTGTCCCTTTCTCAACCAATGGGAATTAAAAATTAAAACTGATAGTCGATAGTCTGTGCAACCCTCCAAGTTGGGACCATTTTAGTTGTCATGGTGACCAAAATTTTGGAGCTGGTGACTTACTTGTAACAGAAGTCGCCAGCTGGCGACTAAAATTGAGAAGAAGGATTGATCTCTTGAGCTAACTTTAGAGACTAAAATTTTTCACTGGCGACCAATCTTAAATAGTCAGTGGCCAAATGGCCACTAAGAAAAACAAAAGTTTGAGTGTTGATTCTGTGTACTTTGTGAGTGGTCAGAGTGGTTGTGTAATAGTTGTGGTTTTACAGCAGTCAGACAAAAATTGCTCTGTAGTTCTGATTGTCTCTGTTACTTGCAGAGTTTGGTGTCCATTTAGCAGAACTCACACTAGACAGAGAGGGTGCATTAGCCATCAGACAGGTCAGTAGCAAACTTTGCCTTTCTTTGCTGCCATTAAATATATTTTCCCTTTCCTTAGGAGTGTTTGGCATGATGTTTTGTCTCAAGGAAGTCCATTTACAGAAGATGTAAAATAATGCAATTTTATTTACTTGGATTATCAGTGATGTAGATACAGATCTTTTGTTGTAACATTTTCAGCTTGCGTCAGTCATTCTAAAGCAATATGTTGAAGCTCACTGGACATCTAATGCTGAAAAATTTAGACCTCCTGAAACTACAGATGAGGTAAGCAGATGGGAGCCCAGGGGTGGATCTAGGGGGTGGGCGTGCCCCCCCTTCTCCCTTAGATGATCTGCCACTTTCTAATATAACTAGTATTGTGGGTTTCTGTAGCACAAAGCGACTAGGAGTAGTTCTACCCCCCTGGATGGGATGCTAATCCATCGCAGGTTGCTTCCCAGCATCCTGTCAGGTTTTCCCAACAAATTATGTACCATCACCCATTTATACACCTGGGTGGAGAGAGGCACTGTGAGAGTGAAGTGTCTTGCCCAAGAACACAATGCAGTGCCCTGGCGGCAGCCTAGTTTTGAAGTCAGGCCATTTGATCCAGAGTACAGTGCACTAACCATTAGGCCAGAACGCCTCTCGCTAGTTACATGTAAGCTAGGACAGAAAATACATATCATGTACAGAATCTTTATCTTTGATCTTTAATCTTTAATCGTTAAAACAAATTCAAAATCACATTACATTGCACAAGTCAATCCTGACCAATGAATTTGAGGACAGCTTAA
>OX393568.1:21393171-21395630 GCA_947652115.1 Blastomussa wellsi | reverse complement strand
ACAAATGGCAAAAAGTGAGGCAATCATGATTCAAGTTTTGTTATGTAGTACTACACATCCATACTCTTTTCATTCCAAGCAACTCTCTTTAAGATGCACAGCTGCCAAGCAGGTACCAACTGTTCATCTTAGAGAGGTTTCCACTGAGCTTAGAGATAGCTTACTAGTTAGATACTGTAAAATGACTGAAAAGTGACACACAGAGACCAATATCAGTTTGTCTCAGAGCGATGCTCCTTTTGGTCAACACCAAGAATACCTTTGGTCTCCCCAAATCCGGAAGTTCGTGATTGACAGACTCTTTGTCAAATCTGTGAGATCTGATTAGCTGAAAACTACAGAACGAGTACTCTCTGCATGCTCCTAATTTGGTGAGAGCCAGAGGTCTCGATTCTTGGTACGTACCAAAAGGATTGTGGCCTCTGGGGATGAGAAGGCAGTTGTCCATGCTAAAGAAGTGTCTAGAGTTGACAAGTATACACTCAATTTCATTGCAGGTGTACAGCATCAGAACAAGATCCCGTGCTGCTGACATTTTTAACACCTGTGCTTCACTGATCTGTGCAATGGAAGATGATAACATGGTGAGAGTGAACTCGGGGGGGGGGGGGGGGTGGGTGCTCCAAGAGAGGCCAGACTGTAAATACAAGTGGGAAGAGCATCCGGTGTATCTATCCTGGTGGGGACTCCCCTATAAAAATGTTGGGGAGTGCTTGTCAGAAATTTTGAAAAGAACTCCTAAAAGGTGTCAGAATCTCGATTAGTGGGCGTGGCTCCCCCACAATTTTCAATGCTAAAAGGTACCACATAAATGAAAACTTCAAATAAAATCAGTCATACACAGTTTCTGTCATTTCTTGGCTCAATACCCCATAAGGTACCGCAACAACTCTATCGGTGGTAATTTCGTACCCTACGCGGTACAAATCCATCAGTTTTACCCCTTAAAAGGTACGATGAGCAACCCCCGTCTTTTTTATAGGGGAGTCCCCAAGGGTATCAACTTACTTCTGATGCTGTGATAAGTATCAGCAGTCACACTGGAAGGACCCAGTTTATAAACTTAATTGTAGACCCTGAGATGCTGCACATGCAAAAAGGTGCAATACACTATCTTGTGTCATACCACTAGGATTACAATTTTTCAATTCTCAATTGTTTACTATTTTCAACAAACTTCCATTTTAGGGCATAGCTAAGCAGGTCCTGTTTCCACTGATGCCGCAATTCACTCAAGCGTTTGTTCAGGTTCTTGCCTTGTCTGATAGCCCCACAGTTGATTGCGGCTTAAAGATGGAAGTGCTGAAGGTTGGTTGGTCTGCAGTGATTTGTCTGACACATCAAACTGCAGTAATTATTGTTACATTTTTGTAATTTATTAGCGTATGAAATATTTAATTTATATATTTGTGCAGTTCTGGGAAATATCTATACCCACCCCCAAGCCGGGAGTTGTTGATGAGCCAAAGTTTTGGAAACAAAGTATGAAGCTAAACTTGAACTTCCATAGGGTTAGAGATGTTCAAATCAGAAACGCCTCCTATGGGAAGGACATGGATATTTTCTGAACAATGCCTTTCTTCTACTGGTCCTGAAGTCTAACAGTTATAATAAATTGTTTTAGGGTTTAGGGGATCATTTGTTTCCATTTCTCCGTTGTTTTCTAAAAGGGGAACGAGAACACTGTAATTCCGTTCCACCCATCCCTCTCTGCTGCCCTATCACATTCCCCTACCTTGTTGATCCCTCCAAGCCTTGGTTGCCATAAACTTACAAAAACCCTAGCATGCGAGGTAGAGAAATGCTACAGGATTTTCCTTCCCACCATCTCTCCCCCCCTCCCTTCCTTATCTTCCCCTTCATCACTTCCCTCCTTCCTCCCTCCCTTTCTTCCTCCTTGCCATCCCTGGTTGTTTGCTTACAGTCCTGTCTTATGGGGTGCAGGGGGGGGGGGGTGGGGCAGTGGTGAGAGCAATCACCTCCCACAATGTGGCCCAGGTTCATTTCCAGCCCAATGCCTTATGTGGTTTACTTTGTTGCGGGTTTTCTCCTCGCTCTGAGGGTTTTTCTCCTTCTCCTCAAAAACCAGCATTTCTTAATTCCAATCTGACCTGGAAAAAGGACCTGCATGAAAACCAGCTGAGCCTGATGTGGCTACAGTATTTCGTCTCTAAATATTGTTAGTTTGTTTACTAGGCACTGACCACTCTGGTCAAGAACTTTTCCAAACAAATGGTGCCACATCTGATGGAGATTCTGCCACACATGTGGAACACGTTGACGCAGAGTGCTGATCGTTATGTCCGCACAGTCGTTAATTACACTGATGATGCTGATGATGCTGTAGATTCTGATGGTGAGTTTTCTTGAATGCACTGGGCTGAATTTTTAGTAGCATCATCTTTGCTCAGTCTTGAGCTGTTACAAAAATTGGCTCAAGAAACTCAGGGCTTAAGAAA